>OMNV01012722.1:45117-70366 GCA_900303265.1 Brotula barbata
AAAAAACAAACAAACAAGCCACTGTTACTATATTTAGGGCTGCTATATTTATTTGTAATTTAAATTCCAAAGTTTTTCCCACATTTTGTGTGGTAATAAGTAAAACAACCTTTACCATGTCACTGTGAGCTTAACTAAAGTGAGTGAGTTAAGTGTGATGAACCACAAACTTTTAATCAACACACACTCAGCCCTTCAACTTAATGTCATTATTCATATTATTCAGCAGCTAATGAACGATATTAAAACTATATTTGTTTGGCATTACGATGGTGCTTCCATCACGAGTAAGTGCGAGCGCAGAAATCAGGGCCAGAAATATTTCAATGGTTGTTCCTTCTCAAGGTTTATCTTCACTTGTCAAGTTTATAATTATGAAAAAATTCCTCAACAAAATCCAAGACTTTAATGAGATTTTCATAAAAATAGAACCCTGTGATTTATTGGAAATAGTGGTTAGAGGTGGGGAGGAGATGAGGAGTGCAAGGTGCTTGTCAAATTGACGTCATTTTCACAGTATTCACATTCATCAACAACTATGATCTGCTGTTCTGCTGGTTTTGTGTGTGTGTGTGTTTTTTTTCATTTTAGATTTTAATCTTCTCACTTGAAATGGCTGTGGTGACAGCTGGCTGGATGGGATAGGCTTGCTGGGTGAAAGGCTTGATGCTGAAAAAGACAGGGACAGAATAATCAGTAAAACACCCTACAGAGCACAACATAGTCAACAGTTTATTTCTGACATCGTTTATACATTTCTTACAGGAAAAGGCTGTTTATAGCGAGGTTCTGGCTGTTTATTTGTCTGTAAACGGTAAACAGGAAATAGGCCATATTCTCAGAGTGTCATACTTACTCTTGTGAGGATCCTGGCTGACCAGCTGATATCATTCCTTGCCACAACTAGAAAATTAGATAAATAAATAGTGAGAAAGAACAAACAACAAAGAACATCCAATCGTGTGCAGCTGTTGGCGACAAGATCAAAATAGCTCTTCATGCCGCGTAGTTATCTTGACTACCATTCCTTTTGATCAAGTGCTTATCTGATAGGAGCAGTTGTGCAGAGCTGTGGTGTGTAATGTGATTTCCCCCGGGTGTCAGTGTGTTTGGCCCAGAGCTTCCCTGGTTGAGGCTGGACATGCTGGATCAATAAGCAGGGTGCCTTACCCCTGCTCCAGGGAAGGCCGGGCGTGGGATCCCTGGCAGGCCCAGCTTGTTGTGGATGGCGGTTGCGGAGACGATCTGAGCCGAGGACATGGAGGCCATGCTCTGGAGAGCTTTGTCCTTCACGGCCTGGTCCTTTAAAAGCAGTCACAAAAGGCTTAGCACTCACATAGGAACAGGGGAGGGGAGGATGGGGGTGGGGGGGTGCATGTTGCAGAGGTACCAACAAACACTCTAAACAACACACTGAAAGCAGCATGGAGCTCTCACAAACACGCACACAATGGCAAACAGCAATCAGGTTAAAAGAAGATGCATTACCATGGTTGTTGAAGTGCTGGTTTTGTAAAGAAAGAGGAATGTGCCAAACAATTACAATCGAATTCCAATGTATAACATTTAGCGCTGGTATGCACTTAAAGGAAAGTTTGCTTGTTGACTACCCTGTCACTAAAATACTTCAACAAAAGCTCCTCCAGAAGCACTTCTATATAGGCTGCATTTGCTTGCATGTCAAAACAAACATTGCTGAAGAATTTTTCTGAAGGCCACAAGTCGCACTTGGTTAAGAGACTTTTAACAGCTCCCACTAACACTTTGGTGAAGAGGGTTTTTGTTATCATTATAAAGGTACATCTTAGCAAATGTAGAATAAGATAAATAATAGTGAAATAAAGAGACTCTGCAGATGTCCCTGCACATTAAATGTTGTATTTTGGCCAGAGTCTTTGATTAATAATCAGTTAACGATTCACTGATTAACTGATGATTTCTCCAAGTGAGTGTTTCAATATTTGGCAGCCAAATCTATTGTCTTATAATGTAGTTTTCAATATGTGGAGTTTTTCCTACAGCCTGGATCGTACAATAAACTATTAAATAAATAAAATAAACAAACGAGAGCTAAATAAATAAACTAGAGCGTCCATGGGTGGCTTCCATGTCTTTGTCATAATAAAGAAGAGCTGCAATAGGGTAGATAGGCCCTGTAGACGGCAGACTAGAAACGGATACCAGCAAGAACAAGCGCCAGCATTAACACTTATTTGAAGAAGTACAGAGCTCCGATGTAAAAACTGCAGCACAGAGCAAATTTAGCCTACCCATACAACACCAGCAGAACCATGCAAAAACTCACTGGGAGCAGAAGCTGAAGGTAAGCATGCTGGCAACAAACGCTGGTGGAGCAAAATTAAGCTACAGGATGAAACTATACACAGATATGCCAACAGACTGTTGAAACATCAGGCAGCAGCTACAGTGTCACTACAGCAGAAGCACAAACGAGAAAGGTGCAGGCCCGGAATGAAGCAGTGCCACCTTCATAAACAGGGAATAAATGGATACTCACCATACTTGTAACCTAAACACAAAACAAACAAGGCTTTGTTGTAAATTTGCAATCATGATTCATTCATCATCGCGACGTCTAGGCTTTCAACATCTGTGACTGTCCAAGACTTAAGTGCAATCACTGGACATACTTAGACTGGGGATGTTTTGTAATCCGTCCACAGGGTTTCTGACTTGCCTGCAGAAAATCAAAGGTCCCTGTGTACTTCAAACTTCACTTAAAACTTTCAAAGGAGAAAGATGTCTCGCAATGATTCACACTCTTCACCGTTCTTTGTGCGAGGCCACCAAGGAGAACTCATTGTGCGTCAAATTATTGACTACTAAGTCTAATGGCTTAACAAAAAACGAAATAGTATTTAGTGTGGTCAACTTTTGGAAAAATTCAGCTCACTGCACAGAGGCCTTCTGTGGACCACCTGTATCGTCGCAACCTCGCACATACAAAACTATTAACTGGTTAGTGGTATTTAGTTGCAAGTACGTTCAGATTTTTGCACCCGGTTGCTTTGAATACTACACTATAGATTGCTACACAGAGTACAATATAAAGCATTAGTGTGTGCTCTGCCTTTGGGACACATCATATCTGTCTTTTCTACTGCAGATGCCTGCTCCAGGTTGTAACTGGTCCAAGTATGGCCGGTTGAGCTCCACCCACTAGCCCCTCACTGATGATGCAACAAATCATGTGATATTTGGGTCAGTTACTGCCAGGAGGAGGTATCTAGGACAGATTCATCAAGCTCCTTTTTAGTCTCGAGTCTTTTTTTAAGTTATAGCGACTTTCTACTTTCTACAGTTTCTCTGCCAAGTCCACATCACCACCAGGCAGGCAGGCAGTTTGGAGGAGCAAGCCTTTCAGTCTAAATAATTTGGTCCAGTGATTACATTTGGCCCCCAAGACAGTGTGTTATACAAGAAAAGTCTCTTAAAATCAGTTAAGCATCTGTCCGAATCTGAAGAAATGTGTGCAATTTTACTTTTCACAGAATTAGGCTTTACTGTACCAATTATTGTAGAGAGGGCGACTCATGTAGGTTTGTGAAAAGCTACTGGCAAACATGCTTGTTTTCTATCTTTTTGGTCATAATTACAAATTCTGCAGAATAAAAATCAAAATGAATTAAGTACGGTGCATCTTTAAAATATTGTAGAAAAACTAGAGGGGAGGCAAAAATAGAAAAATAAACACTTGGAAAAAATTTATTGATTTTTTTGAAAATATAAGAGCGCAATTTAGAACTGGACTGCCACATCATGTGAATCCTTCGGGCTCACTCTGCAAACAAACACACTTTAGGGTACATTAAAGGCTGATTCAATGAAAAGTATAACTGAAACCATAAGCTTGGACTCGACTGATTTCGATTTGGTAATGTCCCACCATCATTACGCCACACCAACAACAGATGTGTCATAAACAGCTCATAACAAAGCGATTTCGACTCTTATATTTACAAGTCTTACGTCTCTGTGGCAAATGTCTTACTCTATCATTTTCATCTGATCAGCAGTCATTTCGCGAGGCAAAACAAAAGAGCAGTAACACAGCAAGCATAATTTCACTTAAATGCCACGGACGAGACGAGAAAAAGCAGGTTTTCATCGATCAAGCTCTGGATGAAGGGCACGCTTGTGTTTCTCTTTTGCCACTGAGCTCTAATTTGCTTTAAATGAGAATAGGCAGAGATGCATACAAAAGCTGTCTGTTCTTCCTCAGACAGCCGCCTGTGCCCCTCAAAGACCAGGCATTCATGGCTAGCTGCCTGCCCGACTCTTTCTGTCTCTATCAACACTATATCACGACACACACTCATGCACTCGTCAATGGGAGCCCACTAAGTCGTGCTGAACACTGCAAGTTGGGCACAAGTGGGAAGAATCTAGACGTACAGTCGGCTCCCCGGAGGTCGGCCGATAGAAGTGAGGCATAGAAAATACAATACAATGGAAAATACAATGACTTCAAAGGAACACCTTAAATTAATAAAAGGTTAATAATATTAAAGAAACACACTTTTCACAATGGTTTCCCCCCCCACTTTAAGCATTCATCAGTCAGTATGTTTACATGCACCGGTAAGACTTGGATCATACCACGATTAAGGCAGAATTTATGAATGTATTTATCTATGTATCTTTAATAACCGCTGTCTGAAAATCATCATAACTCAAAAGTATGCTTACTGCAAGCATGTCATTGTAAATGGATTTTACAGGCATGCAGACATCATGGTTGGAGTTCGGCCACCCCTGCATGCGTTTCCCCGTGGGTACACTCTTCCCAGACTCTGATTTCACAGCACATCATGTAGAGTTCCGTGTTGCCTCATTTCCGGTTTCCAAAGTGTCTGAGTTGTTCTGCCGTTCGTAGCCTTTCCGCATTTCGACCCGGTTGATTCTGCCATATTCTTCGTGACTACCGTAAAGTTAAAAACGTACACTAGCTCCGCCAAGCGCTCCTCGCCTTTCTTGCTAAATCCCTCAGTTGTTTCTGATCTGCTAACTACTTAGCCTAACAGCTGGCGATGTCTTCTCTCTCCCTCCAACTCTCCTGATCTTTCTGAGGTGTGTCAAGTGTTTAGTCATTCCTCTGCTTCCTTTAGAGACAGCAGTACATGGAACGCATGTGGTTTATTTACCGCGTTGGAGGCGCGGCTCTGCGCCATGGAAAGTCAGTCGTTAGCTCCGGTAGTTAGCCAGCCGACCTAGCGTAGCTTCTATTCCCCCGGCAGCTCCCGATCAGCCGGGAGCCCGGGGTGGCTGGGCGACCGTCCGGAGGAAGCGTAGCCCTAAGCAGAAGCCCACCGTTCACCGCCAACAGGTTCACGTTTCCAATAAGTTTTCCCCACTCAGTGACACACCCACCGAGAAACCTACTCTGATTATTGGCAGGTCTATAGTGGGAAACGTGAAGTTGGCGACACCAGGAACCAATGTCCAATGTTTTCCTGGGGCCAGAGCGGGCGACGTTGAATCCCATTTAAAACTGCTGGATAATGGTAAACGTAAATATGCTAAAATTATTGTTCACGTCGGCAGTAATGACCCCCTATGACTAAAATGAATGCTCCAGATTCAGGTGTCTTAGCCAACTATAGATCTATATCTAACCTTTCCTTTTTCAGTCGCCAATCAGTTATGTGACTTCCTACACAATAATAGCTTATATGAGGATTTTCAGTCAGGATTTAGAGCACTCCACGGCCTAATTGCCTCAGACAAAGGAGTGTACTGTACTGACTGTACTCTGTACTGGTTTTGTTGGATCTTAGTGCTGCTTTTGACACCACTGACCATCACTTCCTGTTACAGACTAGAGCATCTGATTGGCATCAAAGGAACTGCATTAAGCTGGTTTAAGTCCTATTTGTCAGATAGATTTCAGTTTGTACACGTTACCGATGAATCCTAAATGCGCGCAAAAGTTAAATACGGAGTCCCACAGGGTTCTGTGCTTGGACCAATACTATTCACCATATCTATGCTCCCTTTAGGTAATATTATTAGGAAACAGTCCATAAATTTTCTTTGTTATGCAGATGATACCCAACTATACTTATCAATGGAGCCAGATGAAACCACTACGTGGCTACGTGTCCCCCTCCCCTTTCTCTCTCAACCCAACCGGTCAAGGCAGATGGCCGCCCACCTACAGCCAGGTTCCGTTTGTGGTTTCTTCCCGTTTAAGGGGAGTTTTTACCTGCCGCTGTCGCCAAATGCTTGCTCATGGGGGAATGTTGATGTCTCTACAAATTCAACAATGTGGTCTTGATCTTCTCCATATGCTAAGTGCCATGAGATAGCCTTTGTTGTGATTTGGCGCTGTATAAATAAAATTGAATTGAATTGAATTTGGAGAATAAAAGAATCCCACCAATTCCATCCACGTTTACGTCTTCCTTGCATTTTTCTGCCTTAATCATAGCACAGACAAGTGGTCAAAGTACAGTGCGTGTAAACATAGTGAGCCACTTTAACAGTTGTCAGTGCTAACAAGAACGTCCTCGACATCTGAGCGTCGTGAGAGTCTGGAGTCATCAACAGACTTAAGGGAGCACGAGAAAGCAGAAAGGGCATTTCACAAACAGCCAGCTTCACGACCGCTCTGAATGCACGCCGTGCAGCCTTTGACAGCAGAAGCCAGATTTTCAAAGGAGGAAGAGGTGTAAATCCCTCTTCATGTTTAAGTGCAGACAGACCCCCTTTACCATGCCCGTTTTACGGTGTCTGCTTAGTAAGAGCCGTAAGCAGACCGATACCCTCAAACCTTCAGCTCTCAGCCACTCACCAACAGCCAGTGCCAGCATGCTTCCCAACATCTGCACACAGCACCATGTTGATTTTGGTTTGACTTTACTGTTCCAAATATGCATAGAGTAAACCACGAAAGAAAGAAAAGAGAAAGCAAGAAAAGTCTCTAGACTACCAGCACTGTTTGCTTTGGACTGCTTGATATTAATTTATATTATTTGGATTTGATGGTCAAATGTAAAATCAAAACCAAAATTTTTAACCCTGATTGAAATGACAGGTATAATGTCCAGCAGCTCTCAAAGCAAAGGCTCTGACTAAACGATGAAAGAATGGAAATTAAATCAAGCAGACAATTATAGAAGGTCTGAATGAGAGTGAAAGATGGACTAAGAAGGTGTGGAGAGGGGAGGTTGAGTGTGGTCAGCAAAGAATTTGGGTTAAAGGAATCAGAGCAGCAGGCATTTGCTCCATCACCACGGGAAACAGGAAGTAAAGACACACAGCAACCACAAGCCCAGAAGCAGAAAAGCGCATACCTTTAGCTTGGAATGAAACTCACGAGATTTCCTTCTGGCAAGAACCTGAATGTGACTAGACACCTGCGGGGTAGGGGAGGGGAGGAAACAAAGGAACAGCCTGTAACCATGGCAATGAAAAGCCCCCCTGCAACTGGGCAAAGCCAGACGTACCTTAATGGCAGCTTGGATTTCTCGAACTTTCTTTCTTGCTAAGACCTGTATGTGACTAGACACCTCCATTAAAAAAAGAGAAAAAGAAAACAAAAACAAGACAAGCCAAAAGTACAGAGTGGATTACAAATTTCTTTGTTGAGATTAAAACACTTCAGGGAGATAAAGGTGCATAACACAAGCATCTCCAAACCACACACCCGGCTAATAGCCAATAAAGCATTACATGGCCTGTTGTCGTCACTTAAGTGAACTGATTAAGGAGGATGCAGGCCCCTTTAGCACACATTAAGAGCTCGCAGATGTGATCTGCTGTGTGCTGAATGAGAATCGGTTGGTCTGGTATTCTTATGAGAGCTGGGTGAGGCATTTCACTTGGCAAGTTTTCCTCCAACATGTTGATTTGGTCGGTGGGATTTCATATCAAACCTTACATGCACTGTTAATACTTCATCCAATCAGATGATGCACTGCGTCATTTATCGCGCGAGTCTTTAAAAAACCTTTTTTTATATATATATTTTTGGATTCCCCTGCGCCTTTTTTTCACCCCAATTTCATCTTGCCAATTTCCCCTCCATTGCAGCCCTTAGCTGTGTCTCATTTGATGGGATGCATCCTTTGATGACTGCTTACATCATAGTCATGCAACTGACTGTCCCATGAAGGAGAATCCTTCAAGCTGCAGTCTTTGTTTCAGAGAACTTAGACAGCACAACCAGTGTAACCTTTACCGCCGTGCATTTGCCAGAAACTAGTGAAATAAAAAAATGTATTTCTTTCATTTGCAAAGCTGAGACCGAGCCCTCTGCAGGATGACCCGATGAAATGAGAGACAGATCTCGTCAGTGCATGGCCCTCTCTGTCTGCAGATAGGAGCCACTTCCTACCGCTGTCATATGTCAAAAGGAGGTCAAGCTCTCCTTTTTTCACCCACAGGAGCGATGCTTTCCCGGCAATGTATAACGTGCTGGAAGCTCGTGCTATCCCCCAGATCCAGGCCCTGCTTTGTAAAGTAGCTGGTGCAGCAACAATGATGAGATCCCTCTGCTGAACAACGGGGGCCAATTTTGTCCAGAGGAATGCACGACCACACCGGAGTTACCGTAACTAGGGAGCGAACCCCAATCGTTGCGGCTTTCTAATGTGCCTCTACGCCAAATTGTGAAACAACAAATGCTGTCATAATCATAGAGATTGTGTTTCCTAAATTTTACAAGTCACATACACATATGATGAAAACACAATAGCAAAAAAAAAAAATCAATGTTTACTTATTTCCATGTGTACACATTTTCCACTGTTGCAGCAAGTTGTACATATATACATTGATAGTTTCGCTATTTTAAGATTTCCCTCAATTCCTTGTTTTGACTCTCTCTGGTAAATCTGGATAGCATTCCAATAAATTTAGGTCAAATTTCACCTTGAACAGAAATTGGTAATAGCTATCCAAGAATAACAAATGGGGATATTACCAAATTTGTATCACTTTCAGAAAAATCACATTTCCAGGGGAAGGGCTGTTTTGGCTATTCTCAAACATCAGGACACTTGTATTTCACCCCGATCACAGCGAGTGATCAAAATGCTTATAAATGAGGTGAAATCATACATTTAACAAGGACGAATCAGACATCAGTACAGGAACCACAACAGCGGAAATAAACAGGAGTATAGCTGTAGGTAAACATCTGTGTCTGGCTGTCCTGCTTCCCTGCAGAGGAACAGTTACGGAGAAAGAAACCACATGGCCTTTCTGCTCCAGACTGATCAATTCACACACAGTGATCGAATGACCAGATACAGGCTTGTTTATCACTGTCACTGTTAAGTCAGCGGTTGTGCAGCAAATTTCCTGCTCTGAAGAAACATCAGCAAGCTTTGTACTGTTACTAAAGCATCAAAGCTACTCATCCTCAGGAAATACAAAGACAAAAATCAAAATTTTGTTGATTTTACTACCGCAAATTCTGTGTCAACTGTAAGACATGGAAAATGAATTCTACATTCTTTTCAAATGATCTCCCTCTCTTGAGACTGAGGGGTTTTGTTTGCTATATGGACCAGGTGAAGACTGCCACCTCGGTCTTCGTTTTAAATTTCATTGAGTTAGGCCAGCAGTTTCTAATCCATTTCTGACCAATCAGCACAGCAAACATTCACTCTACACATAACTTTTGTTTGTGTATTATGATTTGCTTGAATTTTTCCTTACCAAAAGCAGGGATAAATAAAGTACTACATCATTGTTATATTATTATTACTTGCATACCATTTAAAAACTACAAGCATACTTAGTTCCATGTTTTCAATAAGAATGGAAGTGCTCTGTATAACTATTGACTCCCAGTTTTGTATGGAAATCTGAGCTCCAATCTCTGATAAAAGTGATATGCGCCGCACACATCGTGTGTTAGAGGAGACAAGGTGCGCTCTCAAACACTGACTGCAGTGATTACTCTGGCTCTTTGATCAGAGATGGCACCAATATATTGAGGCTTCATCTATCCATAAATAACAACTCGTACATCCTCCAGGATTAAGTCACAAAGAAGACTGACCAGTACTCTGCAGATGCTGCTCTCTGACCAACGTGAAGTTACTGATGATTTTATTTATGGGGTGCATCATTTGTGTCAGTCCAAAACAAAATTATGCATTTTAGCAAACAATAGCCGGTTTCCTGCTTCCACAGCTGGACCCCTGCACTCACATTGTACCCAAGTGCAACTGAGTGACACAATTTTCAGAATGTGATAATCCTGGAGCATGTATCCATGCAGGACAGGACAGGCAGGGTTTGTCAGCCTGAGAAGATTCTCAAACCGCTAAGCACTGTGTGTGATTTTCTATCTGTCTGCAGAGACAAAGACAGCAGTCCTAACATTGATATTTGACATGATGTTCCAT
The DNA here is from genome assembly GCA_900303265.1 of Brotula barbata. Classification (NCBI taxonomy): domain Eukaryota; kingdom Metazoa; phylum Chordata; class Actinopteri; order Ophidiiformes; family Ophidiidae; genus Brotula; species Brotula barbata. The sequence continues at coordinate 55,500 of OMNV01012722.1, forward strand.
CTCCCAGCTTACCTGCTTTCGAGTTCTTGTCTTTCCCGTCCGAAGCTTTATGTATCTGGCTATCAGCTCATTTCGACCTGCGTGAAAAAGTAAATTACATGCTTTAATTCAAAGCATCCCAAAATATTTATGAGAGGTTTTTACAGGTCCACTTGGCTCTCTGTTGGTACTGAGACACAACAAAAGGCCTGAGTTGGGTTTAATCCAAATTATAGTCAGTCTAATTGGGTCAGATCATATGGTTGTTGACATTATGGACATCATTAAACATTTCCATGACATTTCCACAACTTTATCATCAATTAATTATTAATATTTCAACATTTTCAGGAACACACAGGTCTGTGACACACATTTTCAAACTCCATGAAGCTTCCTAGATTTTCATGACAGTAAAATCCCAAATATTGATATTATATTATAGTGATGTAAACCTCTATAACCATCTTTCAAGTGCATTTTTATCACAAGGCTGTGTTCATCCATCACAAACAAAGAAACCAGACCCGGTTTTCTTGAGAAAACACAGTGTTACATGTTACAGCAGCACAGGCTTTCAAATTAATCTAATTCCATTCTCTTCAAAGCCAAATGCTTTGAAAGGAAACAGACCGTGGGGTTCATACTATTACAGACAACAGCGGCTGAATATGTTTAAAACAGTGCAGCTCTCACTAAATTATAATTAAAGCATAGCTTTGTGGAGATCTTCAATTAACGACAGCTCCAAACATTCTTCTGCCCTTCGCTCGGCTCTAATTGCTATAGCGATGCACATGACCCCTGCTTAGCCTTTTCATATGGTAATAACATGCCGCCAACCCCAAACTATTACACAAATTATAGGTAAGGAGGCACTCTAATTATGTGTCCAGCTGTAGCCGACCAATGCCATGGATCTGCTTTACTCCTCTAATGCACTGAGCCCTCTACATAATTAAACATTTTTCTATTTTTCCCGTATTATCAATTAAAGGTCTTACTTTCATGATGCGAACTGATATGTGCTAATAAGGGGGTATCTTAGGAAATTGGAATGAAGCATTTCACTTTGGCGCAAACACATGTCTGAAGTACAAATGAGTGAACCATGGCAGCCACATTAGACATACATAAGCAGGTGAGGACTCCCTCTGTGTCTTAGTTGCCTGTTCTTTGTGTAATGGAAACAACATTCAAAGGCTCGGCCTATGAGGAAACACTCTTGAACGAGCTCCCCTCGCACCTTTAGGCTACGAAAGAAACGCAAATTAAACAGCAAATTAATAAATCCAATGTGAGCTAAAATGGATCCTTGGATACTCCCGTGTTATTTCTAGTGTTGTTAGTGAAAGTATTGAATCAAATTTAATTAACGGTCGAACTGATGAAGATATGCAATTGTTCAGGGCGATGCAGTAGCCTGTGGACTTTTAAAATGCAAAATACGTTTTAAACGAAACGCTCAAGAAGCCTGGGGGAAAACTGACAATGTTCGGCTTCCTCGGTGCCGTCAGAATTTGGACCGAATATTAAATATCGGAATTTCTCGGTAAGCTTTCTGCAGTATCGTGCAAGTAAAACACCCTTTACAACAACAATAACATTGTGAACTTAAATTGCCAAACAAGGTCAATTTGAGGAATTAATTTGCACATTTCGACAGTACTTTTGCACAATTCGGACAGTATTTAACCACTTTTTATTTATTATTAGTTATTAGTATAGTTATCAGTAGTTCTTATTGCTTGCCTGTTCCAATGTCCTTTTCTGATGTCTTTTATTGTGTATTTGAACTTTATTCTGTACGTTGAATTTGTGGATACTGCTGGAAGATGCGAATTTCCCTCGGGATGAATAAAGTATCTATCTATCTATCTATCTATCTAAAAACTTTGAAGATCAACAACACCCAGCACGTCCTGTGACTTCATATTTTCAGCCACAATTCATATTTTTCAGCAGATGAGCAGGCTTTCCTAATACCACACTGGTCTGGCATTGTGACAACTGACTGACTGACCCCCGTGAATTTGTGCCAGCGAGCTCTAACACATTATCAAACTCACTAACCTTGTTAGGATACATGTAGATCACAAGACATAGTCTCTTAGCAACTGTCACTGTCCAGTGTCCTAAGGTGATTGTTTTCACTTCTCAGGTTCTGGGTCATAATTAAACATTTACATCACTTGACCAAAACTTTTTTGGATATTTCATCATTTTACAAAACATTTCCGAGCCGGGAAAACACATTTTAAAATTCTGTGACTTTGCCAGGATTTTAATGACTGTGAAACTCTGACCATCGTTTTCTAACACGCTGCTGCCCCACTGCAGTGCTGCTACAGTGGTGGATATACATAAAAATCTCATCTGTACAAATGAGGGTGTCATGTGGGAAAAGGCTGTGAAAGCCAAAAAACACTTTTCAGGACAGCTGAAAACACAGAATAGCCTGGTTACTCTCAAACCCATTTCCATCAGATTTCTCCGATGTTCTAGGCCACGTATGAATCAAGACCGGCATACTTTAACAGTATTAGAGTGACTGTTTTGTATGACACTTATTCTGTGAAACCATTCTTAAATTTGTAGAGGTTTTGTATTTTGGACTTGATTAGGCTTATTGTTTATTTGTTTATTGTTGTACAATCTTTCTTGAGCTTTGCATGTGATATGTTGGATGCACACATGAGTAATGATTTTTTCCTTCCTAGAGACAAACAGTCAGACACGTGGATACTGTTCTCCACCTGTTTTGCGCCAGGTGACAAAATACAAACAGACTCAAATTGTAAGGAATAGAGGGTTGGGGTTAGGAGTACGGCTACCAAAATGTCTTTTATCATTGTTTGCAAAAGATAAGGTGACACATTTGTAGAAATCTCAAGAAAAGACAGGCAGACATAATAAATGATGGAAGTATCATCCTTAAACAATGGAGAAGAGCAAGAATATAGAATACAGCGGTCAACTCATCAAATTACTGTTCAAACAGCCTTGTTACACAGTATTTACACAAGAGTGTATCGTACCAGACAATGTTTTCTCGAAATCAAAAGAATAGTGCTGTTTTGTCAAGAAAAGTCTTAAAAATATATATATTTTGTTACCATTTTAAGGATACTGCATGTTCTCTCTTGATTTTTATAAAATTATGTTTACATTGTGAATAATTCAATTTACCATTGCATAATGTCAATCTGTTACTCAAGTAAGGTTACATCAATTTATGCTGATTTCAAGGTAATTACTGTTTATACATTTATATGTTGCCAAAAATGATTTATTGCGTATATTTGAGTATAATTGAAGCTTGAACCTGCACATAATTGTACTGACTGAATGCTTTCCCAAAGCAGGCCACATTTGTTGCCGCATGCACACGTGAAAACCCTGTTAGAAAGCCGATTGTGTGTAACACGCTAAAGCAGTCCAGTCTGTGTTAAAGATGTTTTACTTCATTTCTCAAGCTGTTTAAGGAAACCATAGACATGGTTTATACAGATTTGAAGAATCTGAGTTACTGTGGCAATGAACAGGTTAAATAAGTGCATGGAAAGGATCCAATTGATATTGAAAGTTGGCTTTGTTGAGTCTTCCAAGTTTGAAAAGCCTTCGGTTACCTGTAACACCTGGAAGCCACGCCCCAAAATGAGCTGTTTGATGGAGGAGGAGCAGTGGAAGTTTTGACCCCGGGGCTGTTCTCACACTGAATGTGGTGCGGCCCGACTGACTGAACCTGGTCATGTGTCCTCCCAGGACAAATAAACAACATCTGGGGAATTATAATTCCAGGCTGCTTGTCCAGTGTGCCTGCAGTGTAAACTTCACCAGATGGAGCAGGGGCCTCCACTATTTTCAATAATTTACACACTGTGTACACATAACATGACAATACAGGCATTCATGCAAACGCCTGATTCCCAGATCAAAGCACACAAATGGCCAGCTGAAAGCTTGCTTACTGCTGAATAATTCATTCTTTTCACCAGCCTGGAAAAAAAAAAGAAAAAAAAAGCTCAGCGGGTCCTGGCCAGCCTGCCTCTCTCTTTCCTTGTCTGTTTTTATACAGCAAAATAACTGCAGAAAAAAATGTGACCATCCACATTCACGAAATATAAAATAAATAAATAAATAAAGCTTCAACCTAATCACACTTTCCGCAGGAGATTTGCAAGGTGTGCTATTGTTCCTCCAGAGCAGTAATAATTCAGAGACAGACAGAGAGTTTTTGCCAAGTGGCATATGAAGATAATTTAGTGCAGTTGGTAGCGACAATATGATGATGATAAATATGAATACTTGTATGAAATTGTTCAACAAATTCAACTTTTATCCAAACCGTTTGTGTTAATTCTGATTGATCATATGAAGAAAGATTTCCATCTCATTTCCAAATCACAACCTTTTTAGAGGGCAAAAACAGTGGAATTTTTGCAATTTCTGCAGAAAAGAGCAATGTCTCAAAATGGCCAAACCACCATCCAAAAAAATATGTCAAACTGATTTTGATGAAAATCTTTCCTTGTCAAATATTCAAGTTTTTCAACTGATGTGTTGAGCAGTTGAGCCATGGCATGTGAAAAATATTCAATACACCCAAACTACCCCCAAACTGTTTTTAATGATAGTTTTAATAGTATGAAATATGAGCCTTAATAAGAAAATATTACATTTAAAAACAAATTACTTTTGCATCAATTGATTAATTAAATTATAGGTAAATGCATTCAAAATAAATACATTTATTTAGAAAAAAATAGCAATTGAAATGAGACCGTCAGATGGGCACAATTTATTCAGTGATAAAAATAGTGCATAAAAATTTTAAAAACTAAAGAACAGAATGAGTTACTCCTGCTAAACTGTGGAAAGCTGTAAAACAAATTCATCAATATTGATCATCCCTTTGGCATAGGAATGAGCTGAAAACAACATACCAGACTATTTGTGAATATTTTTCAAATAGTAAATAATAAATTGGTGGGATTTCAATGTAGCGTTTGATCAGAGATGAAGACCTAAACTCTTGATTTTGGACATTTCTCACTCCTGTCTGTGTTCTCCTCATCATCAGCGTTGAAAGATCGATTCAGAGTGAAGCCCTGCAGCTGAGACGGGTTGGAGAGCGGCGAGAGAATTAACTCTTTACGGAGGGTTCTTGTCACTCAAAGCCGCAGGAAAAGGATTTGATATTGATACTGTGAACCCCCCAAACAGACTCATGCTGCTTAGCAGCTGTAGGAGCAGGTCCTCCATCCACCCGGTAACAGGGAACCATTCCCCCGTCCACCCCCCAAATTTCAATGGCCCCAGAGGATCCGGGAAGTATGAATGGTACTTCAGCAGCAGCCACACATTGAGACGGTGGCTCAACTTTTCCCTAGACCGTCCCCCAAGCAGCTGATTCCTCATTCAGTCAGAAATCCAATTTGGCCCTCAGCATCGTTTCTCCAAAGAACCTGGGACTGAGTCCCTCTGTTGTGAATTACAATGGAGTGCATTGTTTCAGTTCACAAAGGACCAACCCTAGACAACGCCCCCCCCACATAGAGATCACTTCCTGTGAAACTTAAATATTTAAATTGACATTTATAAACCAACCTTAAAGGTTATTGTTGCAACCAAACTTTGAGCATTTCCTGAGCCAAGAAGACATTTTTCACTGACAGCACCCACTTCAATGATCCCAGATCCAGGGGGCTCAATCATGAGCATCACTGTAGGACTTGTTGTGCTACCAACAAGCCTATGGTGCTATAGATATTTTAAGATAAAATCAATAAGAAAATAGAAATGTATCTCCAAACGGCTTTTGTCCTGCATCCAAATTCCCACAGCCTCTTATTATCAAAGACCAGCTGATTCTATGATCCTCACTGCTGTCACGATCCTCACTGTGCTAGACAGCTATTTACTCATGACGTAACCTTACCCAAAATATGAGGCCAACATCCAAAATAGACAGAATCTAAAATTGTAACACATTTCTTAAACGAAAGCACTGGAGCTCAGAGTTAAAAACCTAAGCCCACAATCATAAGACCTCCAGGAGGCCTCTGATAAGGCTGGGGAAAAAAATCTTTTCACTTAGAAATTGGAATTCTTGATATTATTAATTTGTGAATTGTCACACATATAAATAGTGAATATATATATATATTTTTTTAATTACACAAACAAATGCCCATGCACTTAGAGGCATGTTGTGGCATTTTATGATTACAAGAGCCATTAGGAGCTACAGGCTTGACTGTCAAGGGATTTTTTTTCAGAAATCTTACTGGAAATGCATTAATTTGGCTTTTTTATTTATACTTTTTTTAAACGAGTGTCTAGCTGCAGCAATAAATTTATAATAATAATAATAAAAATAATAATAATGATAATATTTTAGTCAATGGTAATGTCAATGTTGCATTAGTTGATTGTAAGCCAGTATCCTAAATCAAAGGTAAGGATCATTGCTGACTTGTTTTACACTTTAGGTCTTATTATCCTCGGGTTAATTTTAGGTTAGGGCTGACTTTCAGTGGGTCTGCTTCAGGTCTTTTTGAAAATGAATTTGCACACATCAGGTTCTGGCAGGTTTTCCTTGGATCTGTTTTGGTTCAGTTACAAAATGTTGGACCTGTGAAGACCTGTACCTCACGTTCCTCTGAATTACCCACAACGACTTTAGCCAAGCAAGAAAAAAGAATATTATATTATATCATAAGAATATTATTGTATAACCTGAGCACAGTCATGTCCCTTACTTAAAAGAGAACGCTTTCCGCACTTGAATACCCTGCTCTTTGATAGTGAAGGTGTGACACCAAAACCACGACCTTTACGCAGGATGATTTAGATAGCTATAAAATGCTCGGCTATCAAACACTCTTGTATCTCTGCTTGCAATATTTCAACCTGACATGACTTGAAAATAGCCACCCGGCAATAAGGTTGACCTCATTTTTTCCCCCAGAAGTCTTGCATCAACATTTGTTTGGTAAAATATTTATCTTATACCTAAATGAGGAGAGAAACACAGATGATGAGGAAGAACACTTAGCTTTTGACATAAAAGCTTGATCTGAATTCTTACAATGTAAACTGTAGGTGATATGGGATTTACTCTACGTGTTTATCCAAAGGATAGTAACAGTATTTATAACCATTTCATTAGTATATTAATAAGGATTTACGTTACAAAGGTAGAGAGAAATGAAAGAAATTAAGAACAACTGTATTATTTACATCATGTATAAGGCTTGCTATGAATACAGTCCAAAGCCATACGCACCTGTCCAACATAAACACTGAAGCTAATTTAATTAATGGAATATTTAAGATTTTTAACTGCCTTAGTAATTTCCTTTAAAAGGCCAAATTATACTTTACTACTTTTCTCTCGTTTTTTTTCTGTCCTCTTTTTAAAAGCAGCCATTTCCTGTAACTGCTTTTATTTTTTTCTAATGCAGGCACAACCACAGCCACATCTGGCCCGGCCGAGGAGCGGTTGGCAGATTGCCTGGATGTGCACTCAGCAGATCGCTTCATGTGGCTTCCACTGCTCGGCTCAGTCTGCCGATCACAAGAGGGCAGAGCGGAGTCCAGCTCTCCTCGTGTAAGGGCACAGCAACCATTACCACCTGCTTCCATTCCGTCTTTAATGCACACCTACCGTAATGTCATGTGCTGTACTAAGCTCCACTTAAAGTAATGTTTCAACAGGACTCCTTTGCCTACAACAAACCTATTTCACAATTAACATACATTTATTTGCACATGTAATATTTGAAGAACCTGTTAAGTATGTATATGTGTAATGTCTTATGTTGACACTGACAACTTAGAATTCACTCATTTTACACATTTCAAACACATTTTAATTGTGAACCAGTTCTATATCTGTTGTTTAGCTGTAACCCAATTAATTATACATAATTAAAGCATTTACATGAAGTTTGAAAAAAAACCACACAAAAAAAAAACCACATCTACGTATCACCTTAATCGGAGGGTAATTGAAATTTAATGTGCCTATGACACATATGTTTCTGTAAGGGGGTTTGTCAAAGAAACCTTATTTTGTTTTCTTTGCTCTACCTGAAAGTTATTTAGGACAGAATCCAAAGTGTGTATGCATATGTGTGTGTGTTTGCCAGCACAATGGTTCCAGCTTTCCTGTCATCTGTGATAGATGACTCAAGGGCCTCAGACAGGCATTTGCATCACAATAGACTAAACCAACAATATAAAGGCATTTGTCCCAGGTTTGGGGGAATAGCAGACAGAGCCAGGAAGCATTTTTTACTTTCAGCTTTAGAGGGAAACCACCGGTGGCCAAGTGGAGGACAACCGGTGACTTGTGGCTTGAGAGAAATAGGCAGCCTTTTTGAAGGACCTGTGTTAGCACAAAAAGGTGATAAATCAATCTAATAGAAGGCAGAGGCAATATTTCATACGAGCATCATTTTAGTTTCGGTCTCATGCGTCATTCGCTGACTGTTTTATTTTAACCACATTTTAGCCACCACAAAATGTATTTTTTCAGTTAAAATATAGTTAGTAAAAAATATGTGGTTATCAGGGTAACCAGGGTTCTCTGAGAGTAGTGTGCAGTGTCTCACAATGGGAAGTTTTAGCATTTCTGTGAGTGGAAAGACTTGAGTCATTCCAAATGGAACACTAAAATGCATACTTTTATTTTCAACCAAGAAAACAAGATGTACGAAACAAAGTGAGGTTGCTGGTCAAAAATAAGTAAATTATGTACATTGTACTGCCTGCATCTATCCACAAGAATCGTCTCTGTCCCCTGTAAGGACGACTCCAAGCAGGGAGGATGTCATCCTTCCACAGCCATATAACTCACAGCAATAGGACCTGTGGAAAGGCACAGATTTTTGCGTACATGCCATGAAATATTACGCTACTGTTTACCCAACTGAATGTTTGTAACTGTAAATGCTAACATTACTGGTTAGTTTTGAGAATAATTTAGCTAATGGATGGATGGGTGAAACAAAGGAAACGAAGCACAATTTTGTAGAACCACTTTAGAAGGCAGTAATTGAGAACTGCAGGAGAACTGTGAAAAGAAGCTCCAAATTAAAGAAGCCAGGCCGCACAACGATATCAGTCAGCAATACAGAGAGAGGAAGAACATACATATACTTTTCTCCATTTCTGTTACACGGCTAAGGAATTGCTAGCAGGACACAGTGAAGCTAATGCACTATTATGTTGTCCCTGCCTCCTCTTACACTAGGCCAGAATGGATGTTGGACGGACTCCGTCTGGCATAAAAGCAAACCTAAAGCACTGTACCTATAGTTGGCTCAGAATGCGGTGAATGGAGGCTTTCGTAGGTGGCATTAATTGCTGATATCTTAAACCTTTTGGTTTTCATTCATTCTTTGTATTGAACATGTGGTGTCCTATGGTGTCCTTGCTTTTCAGTATTTTCACATTTTTATGGTAATAATAATAATAATACTCTAATGCTGCAGAGCAATGCCAGGTGATGTCAGAGTAAGATGTGTTCCATTAACAGAGGGAGGCACCAGCTGCCGCTGATTTCAATCGGTTCTTTCACATGAACACTACAGCATTGATTGTACTTTAAAAGTGAAACATAAAAATAACTCACAATTATGAGGTTGACATAATTCCACTTAATTCTGAACACACGGTATACACCCACACATACAGTACATAGCAGGTAAATAATTTGCTGACCTTCTTTTGGCTCCTGACTGATTCACACATATTGAATGACATTTCATTAGATAATGACTTAATTCAACATCACAACTTAAATGATAAATTTAACAGTGATTTCTTCCTCTAGCGTGTGGAATAGGACACGCTTAACATCTCGCAATTTTTTTCCCCAGCAACCCCGAATCAGATCCAAATTCTGTTTCAGTCTGTTTGGCATCCAATTGGCTAACAGTCTTTCCAAAGTTAGATGTTAAATGTTCTTTCCAGAATCCCCCCCAAAAACATGTTGGGTCAGACGCGATCATAAATATTCAACAGAATTTAAGACTTCAAATTAGTGCCGCCACAACAGCCTTGCGAGCTGATCAGAGGAACTCAAACGGACCTCCCACCAAAGGAGAGTCTGAAAAATATATTAAGAACCCAAAAAAATGTACACGTTCACTGCTGATCTTCAAAAGGGGGAATTGGGCCCAACTCAAGTGGCTGACCCTAACAACAGGCATCACAAATGTTTGGACTCAAGAGTTAATTGATGATTTTGAGGTCTAAAAATACAGCCATTGATAAAGTGAATTCTCCCTGTAATGCTGTGTGCAGCTGTAATTAACAGCTCTTTAAAAATCCATTCTTTTATCCGGACACCAAAAGAAATCAATACTTAACTTCCAACGACCTTATTGAGCTGGATAAAAGCTTTATTGCAGGGGCCGGGTCAGAAGAGTGGTTGAGCTAATGTGTTAGTTGAACAGCGAGGGATTAAAGGTGAGATGTTCTCTCAAAATCTTACAAGACATCACAAAGCAGTGGGTCGCTAACCCGAGCCTTCCTGGAGACACTGAGAACATTACAGCAGCCAACCTCTGCTGAACCATGCCTGCATTCAGACAGGACAAAGGAGGTAAAGGCAGCCTCTTTATCACTCAGCAGGTCTATCCATTCTATTTCCTCTGCCTGCTCTGCGGCACTCAGACCAGCAAGCTCAAACTCTGTGCAACATGCTCACAGGGGAACAATTTGCACAGCCAGCCCTTGTCTGAATCACTCTATCAATTAGGAGCCACTGTGTTTATCATCACATACATTATTGTAGAGGCTGGCCTGGTCATTGTGCTGAGGTGTGCCTCTCAGGAGAGGCGAAGGGATGAAATGACCAGGCAGTGAAACCACAGTTGGACAGGCTGCTGGACTAATCTGAAAGGACGGCTGTAATTACGAGTCTCCTGAGGAACCGGCTGTGTGGCGAGTCCAGCGTGTGAACATGGCGCTGACAGCCAGGGAGGTGCGCTGCCCCCCTTCTCCACCACAAAGTAAGACATTGACTCAAATCAATATTTTCAATCTCTGGGGATCAATTCAGCATGTGTGTACAAAGGAGAACACATTTATACATCTTGGCCATAACCAAGATGTACAAATGAAAAAGTCAAACTTTTGGACATGATGGGCTCCTCTGCCTGACGTTTAGGAATTAAAAGCACAGGAGGCTGTGTTTTCAAATGCTTCAATGCTTCCTGCATAACTGACCATAATGTAATAAACTGAGTCGTTATTTCATTGAATCAGACAGTTGAAACCTAGTTCATTTCGAATGACAACATTAGCTGGCAACTTATTTTCTTGCTCTGATTGCGACGTCGTAACATGACTTACAGAGAACAAATATTACTGCAAGTATTAAACAGAGTGACTCAACAATTAACAATCAAAAAAAAACAATTATTTAGGTCACCGAGTTAAAATGTCTCCAATTATGATATCCTTGGAGGAAGGCACAAAGGTAACTGTGGTTAAGAGTATATCTAATGGTATATATCATATGGTAAAAGACCTGCAAGCAGCAACTTCTGCGCTGATTGACATGTCAGTATGTTAATTGATGTAGTTCTGACGTATTTTGCAGCGTAGCGTATTTAAAATGACCCCAACTGTGATATGTGAGTAAAATTGCCCCAGAATTCAATTTAAAATTGAATATATTTTATAATGATGTTACTAAAAGAACGTTACAAGGAAATGGCTTTTTTTTTAAATGCCTAAAATGGGTTATTGCTCCTCTAAACTGATAAGAAATATCACACAGGTATAACCTGAAGTAGTAAGTAGTTTAATAGCTAAGTAGTTTAGTAAGTAGTTAACAGCTAGGTATAGCTTCACTTTGTTTCCAGAGTTTTTGCTGAGTGGAGAGGCTCCTCTCTTTTCTACACGCAGAGAAAAACAGGACATCATCAGCCTCCGTTCACACTGGAGTGTAGTCCCAGTGCTTAGGATGAGAGAATCACACAGTCATTCAGATGCCATTCATATGCTGATTAAGCAAAATGATCCTATCAGCATGAAATGATCTCATCCATATACAAGAGCTTCATCAATGGAATATGATGTCACCCGCATAAGACAGATGATTTCCTGAACAGAGCAGTAGAAAAGGTTTTGACAAGATTTCGCTAAGGAATTGGGAATATGTGTAATGTATAAACGTCAGCAAGGAGTTTTTGGACTGACTGGAAAAATAGGACAAGAGTGGACAGGATTGAAAAGAAAATGGAAAACAGATACAAGATTCTACATGACAAGATGGCTGGGGAAAGTGATTGGTCAGGATGTGAGTCAGGGGGTAGTGAGTCAGGGGGTAGTGAGTCAGGGGGTAGTGAGTCAGGGGGTAGTGAGTCGGGGTAGTGATCCAGGTGGCGGCACAGATGAAAACTTGAATGAAACAACCAGAAGATCTTTAGAAAAAGATCATTCAAAAAGAAATAGACACAAATGACCAAAGATGAGGTGAGACTCAACAGTTTGTTCGCAATGATGAGTTTTTGATGAGGATTCCACCTAAAATATGCCTTGGATACTTGAACTATCATGTCAGGCCTTATAGCCCACTGCATCTTCAATGCCACAAGTGTCATGAGTTTGGTAAGGTAGAGGCTGCCTGTAGATGTGCAGGGAAACACGAGCATGAAGAGTGTGACGATGGAACTGAGCTGAAATGCTGTGTCTGAACTATAGTTTAGCGTACCAGGGGTGTGAGGCCAGAAAGAGACCCGCAGAGGGACATGCAGAGCGACCTGCAGAGCGAGCAGCAAATTAAGTTAGAGCAAGCGATCACATATGCTGAAGCTGTGAAAAGGGTGCCTGGGAATAATCTGATCGGCCAACAAATGGATACGTGGAACAGCAGTACAGGGTCATGTGATGGATGCCGTAAGATAAAGGAAAATACATTAGCGGTAGGTAAAGATGATTTTGTGTTATTTATGGCAATTGTTATAAAGAGGCACAGTCAGACAGTAAAACCCAAAGGTTTATCTGGGAGTTAAGGGAATATTAAGGGTTAAGTGACATTGAATAAAACATCAACAGGTGGAACGACTGGTACACAGCCATGGGGTGGTAAAACATCTAGCAGATGGAGGTGGTGCACCGGTTTGCCAACTGACAAAGAAGAAGAAAAAGACGATCTTTAATTGGACAACAGACAAGAGAGAACAAAATATAAGACTCACAGTCCACAATCCAATCCAGTGATACAAACATAAACTGGTTTGCCACCGAAACAACATCAACAACAACAACACTGAGCTCTGAGTGACACTGCATCTTTAAGAAGTCCAGAGTCTCACTGTGTTTTAGTCAAACAAAAGCAGCCAATTGGGAATGTGCAACCTGAAACCAGACACCAGCTTAAAGGGCCTCACACAGACCTTAGAGCTGGGACACACCCCGAGTACTCCTGATTCAGGCAGAGAACCACAGCATGTTATCCAGCCATTCAGACAACAGTTTCACACAGACACTATTTGGAAAATGTGGCCAAGTCACAAACACAGTCTCATTGATCAGGCTGTCTGGCCTCTTTTCTAAAGCCATTCTGGAAACATGCACAATGAAAATCCACTAGCCTCTAATTTTTAATGCTGAGGACAGAAAAGCACTTAAGGAGCAAAGCAGCTGAACAAACCCACAATGCTTGGCGAGCAGGAAAATGCAATTCAGAAACATTAAACGTTCATCATTGGCAATACTCAATGAAACAGAAGAGGTCAAAAATTCCAAATTTGTGATGTGACAATTTCTACTCGCCTCCAGCTGCCGCTGCAACATGTACAGGCCATGTTCACACAATACCGCTCAATAATATTGTCCCTGCTCGTCATCCTCCATGTTTGTTAACTCTGAAGTCATCCTTGATCTGATTTGATTGTGAGACATTTCGCAAGATTTCTGTTTTTGAGGAGCTAGATTATGAAATGCTTATGTGTTTAAATTTGTTTGCTCTCCACAGACCTGAGGCACATTTCACATTTTAAGTAGTAGTTGCGTTGCGCGTCTCACATTTTCAACATGAATAGCTTTGAAATCTACTGTAGTACGAACTGCTGGTTAGATTAAAATGAATAAAATATTAATACAATTGGACAGGAAAAACTAACCACCTACTGTCTACCTCACACGTCAATAAGAAAGTCAACTCTTTTCGTACTATTAGAGCACCTGTCAATAAAATCTCATCACAGCCTAGTCAGCATCAATACTGTTTACACATGAGCCCCATACGTTTTTCACACTAAACATCTCTGTCAGGTGTGAACCCCCCAGCAACCAGAGGCTGGAATCTCAAACCAGCAACATGTTACGCTCGATCACCACAACATGGCATGAGCCATTTCAGGGGGCACATTTCAGTTCTGCCATGAAAAAATATGCACTTCAAAATCAATTCTGCTGCTCGGCAACAGAGAGTTGTAAATGTAGATCCATTTCTGGGTAGATTTTCATTAATTGTGCAGTCTCAAACACAAAAGACCAGAGATAAGTAGGGACTGATCGAGCAAAACAAGAACAGTGAAATGAACCGCGACTCAAGTAGAATAATCTGTATGTTTCTGTAGCTTGCTTTTTAGACTCGCGCATGTACTCTATGCCCCTGAATCGCCCCTATCTTTCTCCTGCCAGCAGTCAAAAACAACAAAACAGTAGTTGCAGATGAGCTGCGGGAAGGCCTTCAGCAAAAAATAAGTGTAAAAGTGAGAGTGCAGAGGTCATATGAAAGAATACCTCTTTGAATTATAAGTTAGCTGCTGTGTGTGCCTTTGAGCCCATAATAATGCATCGGAATAGTCACTTTGAAGGCCCAATGAACAAAAAAAAAAAAAAAAGAAAAACTTCAG
>OMNV01012722.1:70386-95869 GCA_900303265.1 Brotula barbata
GGAAAGACTGTCAGCAAAATCAAATTAAAGAATGTTTCACACCAGGAGGAAGTAAGGAAGAAACAAACTGAAACCTTGATGAGTAGATAACTAGCTGGTCACAACCACAAAATCATGAATCCTCATTCAACATGACATCTTATTTCCCTCATCACACCTGAATCAATGCTGTTTACAATTCTGAGAGTTACTCCTTTTAGAAAAACAAGATATAAAATAATTGGGCTTTTTTCGCTACCGTGTGTGAAACACAGCAGTCTTACACAGACAATGGCGCAGGAACAAATGAGGGATTATTCTGGAGATGTGTGATGCCTCTCCGGCAATGAAGTTCCTCACACTCCATTCTGAGTGAATGCAGGTGACTCGGGGAGCCTGAGCTGATCCCAGAATTCCTCATTATCTGCCCAGCAGGGAGGCACAGGTCCGCTCGCTCTGTCTCCGAGCACGCTCGGCCCGGTGAGACGAGCCCCAGAGGAGCTCAGCGCTGGGCCATCGGGGGCAAACCAGGTCTGCTCATTATATCTAACTCATCCTTGGCATCCCTGCAAACCAAGTGCCACTTAGTTCCCACAGGAGGGGTCTGGGCTAGTTCACTGACGAGATGGCAGAGCAAACAGCAGAGGGGTAATAGGAAAAGCTTTACATCAAAAGACGCATGAGGACAAAGGCAAACATGGACAGAGTGTCCAGCCCAGAAAACTGAATATGTGTTTACATGTTAATACGTCAGTAGATGGAGTAAAAATCTATTCTAGCACCCCACCACCAACAACAATAACCGGTGAACAATTCACCGGCGTCATTTAGCTTGTGGGACAAGTGCAAACGCATAACACAATGAATAAACATACAATCTGGGTGAAGCGTGTTGTTTCATTTATCAACTCTATTTCAGGAATAAATAAATGCAGCCTTGCACAGCAGGTGAATTATGCAAGCAGAGAGCGCGTGGCCCCTGGCTAGGGGCCTGAGCCCCCTGCTTCCCTTTACATTTTAAACATTCTCCCAAGTAAACTTGTGAACCAGTATTAGAGCTGGGCTGTTCCCTGTCTGCAACTGTAGCGTCATTTATCCAACAATCAGCAGCACAGAACGGGCACAACGCCAGCGAGCACTGGTCTGAGCACATCTGAAACACTTCAGGTAAACACCACAATAAGCTAAGAACAGAAATTAGAAATTGTTTTGTACCACAGCACAGTTGCTATAGAAACTGTTGCTAATTAACTGCACTCTTCCCCAGGATAACAAAGGGCTTAAGGGCACTCAGGGCGGTTCCTCTTGTGATGAGCTCTGTGTATGGAACACTATGCCATCCCCTGGGTCCCTCAACTACAAAATACCTGTCTCCTTGCAGCCAACTTTCATCTCAGATGCCATGAGAGGCTTTGTGTGTTGTCTGTCTGTGGTTGGTATAAACCCTGTGGACCTGAATGACTAAACCCTATCTGCTCCACTGCGGTTAGCTGAATCCTTCCCCTCTTAAAAGACAAATCCCTGGTATGCCTTAGACAAATCCATCCCTTGTAGCAGCATGGAGGACCACTTCATGGGTTACTTCTCTGTCAGCATTCCAAAGATGTGCCATGTTAGCAAGAAGCTGCTCACAAATGAAAGTCTAAGGCATGCAACAAATACTGCCAGCAAACAAAGCATCTTTGTTTTCAGTGGGACTTGTACCCAGGGGAGGGCTTCCATGTGAGTGTAATATTTTTACAGTTGAGTTTTCTCAATAGAGAGACCGCCTTTATCCCTCTGCCTAAAGAGACATCAATTTGTTGATTTTCACAAAAAAGCAACAGATATCCTAAACTCCAGCTACACTCCATGATGGTGAATAAAAATCTGTGCAGTTTAATTGTTACACTGAGCACTAAGATGTACAAATTGCTGCTACAAATGGCTGTCTTGTTCTATAGTTTAAACGACTTACACAACAAACCAGGAAATCGGGCTCGCTTTGCGCTACCAAAAATATTTTTGCATGTGTGACCATTTACAGGCAGTCAGAGAAAGACAAAACAGTGCATTATTTATCATTACCGGGAGGTTAGGTGAAATAGAAAATTGGATTGCTGAAAAACAACGTTGAATGACAAGGAAATGGACAATTGACTAAAATGGAACATCAACAATCATTTGTCTGCAGTATTTGCTCACAAATACCTGACAATAAATGTCAGATGACTACTAAAAAATAGGACATACATCACAATTGACAAATTCCAAAAACAACATTTAGAGCACCGTGTTCCATGTAGAGGAAAGCCACTCGATAATGCCAATACCAACCACGACGTTTTTTTGTCTTTTTTGAGTTGTAAAATTTGGCTTCAGGAAACCTGATGCCTCAAAACATAATTTTACAACAGACAGGTATTTAAACTTGCGACACCGCTCATCTAAAATGACCCAGAGACATCATCATTGTATTCTGTAAAAGTTAGCACAATGTGCCTTCCACTTTGTAGCAAATACTAATTATTCATGTGGTGATGCACACGGCCTGCCAATGTGAAGGACAATCCCTCTATTTCACGGTGAAAGACATGATGCCAATGAGAGTTTAAAAAAAAAAAAAAACTTGTACAGTGTAATGTTACCGCTTTGACATATTTACAGTATGCTTGCATAAAATATCTTGTTTGAGCTACTTTAACTTCAATTTTATTGTTAAATAAAACAAGTCTTTTCCATTTCCATTTTTCCTTATTTGTTGATTTTAAACTACTGTATAATGAACACAATGCGGATAAAAAGAAAAGACAGTAATTTGAATTTTGAGATAATAATGGAGAAATTATTGTGACAGTGTTTTTGGACATCACTTAACATAGCATCCTAAATCTTTATATTTGACCCTGGTCTAAAGCAGCATTTGGTAAACAGTGTACTAATCATTTTGTCCTTAAGAAAGACCCCTGGACATTTAATTCCTCAATGGCTTTCAGGCGAATTGTCACAGTTCATGGTATGATGTGATTGGCACTGGGATGTAGCAACAGCTGCAGGGCTGAGTAACAAGCTCTGTCCCTAGAAAAAGCCAGTGCACAATCAATCTGTTCCCTGCTATACAGACCTACCAACCTGTATTGTGGTAAGAGAGAGGACTCTATCCCCAATTCTCCCTCCACTCTCCAAAAAACATGAGTCATTTCATCTTCCCCGTCTTTCAACAGCTGATCACAGGCACTCTGACCTGTTTTCAATCAGATTTTGTTGAACGTCCTCCTTAGCGTTATTCTTCCATACTGAATCTTTTCCGTTTTCACATCTGAAATGTACGCTGATATTTTTTAGCGTCTGTGAGTCTGTGTGTCGAAAAGAAAACAGCCCAATAATTTTGCTACAGTTTGGAAAATGTCATTTTGCGTTTGCTTACATGGATGTAAGGGAAGACAGAAGTACCTCTTAACAAAACCAAGTCAGAAACAGCTACGATATACCTGTCTACCTTTCATCAGTGACAAAAGAAAACCCCAATGAAGATGTATTTTTTTATGTAACCTATTTTCAGGAGGTACATTCAAACGGTTAGGCTTACATTCAATTGATATGATTTGCTGTAACTACAATTCAGCTAACCTACAATTTAGACGTTACAGTTTCCACTTGCATCATAACTTCACAAAAAGAATATTTATCATGCTAGACATCATAATCTACTCCAGCTCCACTGTGTTCATTTATGTATTTACAATGAATATCCTCGTACAGTGACAGGTTTTACCGTGTACAGTCACGGCAGCTTTATAAAATACAAGAAACACAAAAGCCAGGTAACAATTTTTATTCTGCTTCTTTTTGTCCAGATCTATATCATTCATCTGTCAAGCTGTTTTGTTTTTTTTCCCAACCTGTGCTGCAGTAACCACTGAATTACTGTATAATCATATTAACCACTTAAGTCTGAGCAGAACCGGTACAAGGTTGTTGATGGTTTTTTCTGGTCTCTTTTGATGAGCCTAAAATATGAAAGATCCCTAAAAAACACAAAAAACGCATGATAAATGGAACTTACAAGTGCCCTGAAATAAAGACCAAAATGCAGACTGTCCACTGGGCACATGGAAGGAACTGGAGGAGGATACTCACTAGCCTTGCCCTGAGAACGTGCCAGCCTGCAGGCATGGACCCCCCGCACCGCTGTTAAGCAAGCACTCCTTACCCAGAAATAGCGCTTCCCTGCCCACACGACAGAGTGGTGGAGGTCTGCTCTAATCTGGACAAGGCTTTTTGAAACAGCTGCAACTGTGCGAATAAAAGTCACAAATAACACCGTAACCTAATCTTGTTCAAGCTATATTGAGCAAACATCACTGTGAACGTTCCAGATTTATCACTGCTGGTTCCCTGAAAAATGTGTTCTATGCAATCCTGAGAGCCCGAATGAGCTCAGTAGAACAAGAAAACATGCGGTGTATTTGTCCCTGAACTACGCCTGCGTCGTACTGAAGACACCTGAGAAACAGCGCAGTTTGCACTGCTCATTTAAAGCTCGTTAGGTAAACCAAACAGTCACAGCCGAGTCACAGCTTCCCTGGTAGTCTTGGTCTGTACAGAGAAACTAGAGAGGGGGCGGCGGGGTGGGTGTGTGTTGCTGTCTCAGCCCACATCTTTGTGGTAGAGGCAGCTGAGGGGCTTCACTGAAACTCCTCGAATTTACATTTTGCTTGGCCGGAGGGGGTCACATGACAGCTGCAAGCAAAGGCCCTCGGGGGCTTTTCTGCTTTCACTTGACACTGACAGGCTGTGAGACACTCCAACACCACAGAGAGAAAATATTCCCTCTTTCCATGACATCACCCAGCCAGGAATGGGGGAAGCAGAGGGAGGAGAGGGGGGCACAGCTGGTGGCAGCCGCAGTGCCATCTGCTACTAACTAATAGTTCATGCTGCTTTACTTATAGAGTTGCACTTCAACAAGCGAGAGCAGTGGCTGTATGCACAGACAAATTCATAATCAGACTGTGTGCTATTGATTTATAAATTGTTTTCCTTTTTTAACTATAGTTTTTATTCATTACAAAAACATTTTAAAAAATTGCGCTGGAGAGATACAGTGAAAAGAGAAACACTGATTGTGTACTCACCATACATCTTTCCCTCATCAGACAGGATGATCTTCCTGCGGCCACATGGAGGATAGATGGCCAGGGCCTCCTGGAAGCTCTGTTCAATGTCAGGGCTCCACACCCCCTCGGCATCGTTGTCCATGGGTTTGTCTGCCGAGTCGCTCATCCTCTCCATGTCCTCGGCAGGGCTCTCGCTGCCGCTCCAGCTGCTGGGATCAATAGTGGCGGTTGGGCTCTCCAAGCTGAGGCCTGGAGCAGACTAGGGAGAGACCTGGAATTCCCAATGAACAAACACAAGCGAACTGTCACTCTTCATAACAGAGCAGACATCTGCTTACAAAAAAAAACAAAAAAAACACAGGACACACTGCTGCTCATGCCCAGTTATGAGCCCAGTATGGAGCAGAGGCAGCCAAACAAGCCCAGGCTCAGCCAAGCATGTTGTTGACTTGACTGGGCAACAGCTAAACTTACTGTAACTTACACGATCTTTCAAATAAGTTTAGAAATTAGACACGCCATCAGATGGTCACAGGTCAAAGGTGGCTCACAAAGCACCCGAATAGAACTTAGTCCTATATTGTGTTTCTACTAGCATGTAGTTCCTTTATCTTTATTTTTACCTTGACAACCAATTTTTACATTCAAGTGAGAAGTGAAGTCCCGGTTGGGAAGTGAAAAAGCTGCACTTTCCACTATGCTGAGGTGCCGCCGGGCAAAGGCACCTAGCCCACTGTTCTGGTGGAGGTGCTTGGTAGCCAGTGGATTAGAAAGGCTGTACCAGGCAAAGGTCTTCATGAGTCCAAAATTCTGAACCTGATCTGAACCCGACTAATAGGAAACTTATGCGCATGAATTATCGACCTGACCCAAAAGGGACCCAGAGCTACAATACAGGACCCTATCCAACCTGATAAGACTGAATATGTTGTCATTTTGACACACCCAACTGTGTTTGTAGGTGAGGTAGGACGTTGGCAGCAAAATGCCCCCTGATAGCCCAAATAATGAAGCAAAAATAGTTTAGTTTAAAACAATTAATTGAAAAACATGTCGCAAGTCACCGACCCAAGCTGGTTATTAGCCACTGAAGGGCATTACTTATTTGAAGACAGAAATTATTATTATGGCACCAGCTAAGACTAACACAGCCTAATTCTATTTATGTTCAATGTAGGTTCATAGGTATGGATGTCAGTAGGAAGCGAGACCCTTCAGTGTTTCCTGTGTAACAATGTTATGGCGATGAAAGCGTGAAGCCACTGTAGCTAATTACACCTTTCAGAAATCAGACACTAAAGCCATCCAGGGGAAGATCTGTCTCATAGAGAACTATAGATGCTGACAAGATTCAAAAACAGGCCCTTTGTGCTCAATACCACGTCGCTCCCGGGTGAAGCTGCAGCTAATGCATTCAGGACGACACCACTGGTTATGTATTAGATGTTCACTAATAACAAACAAGAGACTATTGTGCAAATTATGGGAAATGACTATAATACAATGCCACTTGGTGAGTCTACAGATGTGAGTAATCATGGCATTCTACTGGTGATGAGTGAAGCATGTGTGCTGGGATGAGTTTCAGCAGTGCTGCGGTCAGCACAGTGTGGCCTCCATGCCTGGAAAGCATTCTGCACAGGGAGGCGTTCGCAGCCACACAATCAGACTTCAATCAAATGACTGAAAAGTTTTTTGAGCTGGTCAAATTACGAGGGATAGAGCCAATAGAGCTGTTTTCAGTCATTCTGTAAGGATGTATGCACTGAGAACCTACGGCAAATGCATTAATGATTTCCAACATAGAGATGTACTGTAGTTCCTCCAAGTGCTCTCGAGCTTTGAAAGCCCCGGTATCATTCAAAAGACATCAAACAAAAGGACTAACAGACCATCTTAGAACACCACAAGCTGAAGCTAAATCCAATGTACCAAAAATGACAAGATGGCATCGATAAAACAGTGGTAGTAGTAGTGCAGTAGTAAAGCAACCCTTATTTGTAACCAATTATGGTAAAAACACGTAGAAACTACACACTAGTAGAAATAATTTATGTTTGAAAATAACTTCAAATAACTTTTACAAATGCTCCACCATACTGCAATGTGGGATCTCCTCATGAGCCTAAGAAACACTTTCAAAACTGCTATGTTTGATTCAAATTATTTTTTTATGCAGTGAGTTTTACGTATTTTCTGTAACTTATACGTAACATATATTTGTTTTTTGTTTTTGTTTTTTTTTCATGCCAAAATAAAGGATATATTTACCATTAAAAAAGAGGGTAAACTATTTTTAGAGGTTGAAAGTGCAAAAATATGAGGCACACTAGACAACAACTTATTTCTAACTGAATTTTTTGTCCTAAAACCATCAAGTCTTTTTATTTGTATTTCAGTAAAGGTCATTATAACGTATTTTCCAAAGATGGTTTCATGTCCTTGCCTTTTGTGCTTGCGAGCACATGCCCAATAAAGCCGCTAAGAAAAGGCAAAAGCTGAATCGTTGCTGAAGAGCTATCGATTAACTGTTGCATTAATCGCTAGATGAATTGAATATCCTGTATGACAGTAAATAAAAGTCTAATTTATGGCCCGATGCGTAATAGTGCATCTTAAGAAACTGAATGATGCATTCCCTCACTGCCACTGAAGGAGCCAACAATCATTTCTGGAACTTTAGGCGCTTTTTCAGTTCAGGAGCTCTCGCTCATGCTATAGTTTTCAATTTTCAATTATAAGCATTACTTTACTTCACTGTAATCTGGATAGTTGAAAGTAAATAGTTGCTAATTTAGTTTAAACTTGAGATATTTCTGGTGCAAAAGAAGTGGCATCATCTTTCATTTGGGTACATTCAAGCTCAATTTACAATTCAGGACATGTTGAATGCATGCAATTGGTTTCAAAAGATTCATGGCAAGTCTCGGTACAAAACAGACAAAGACAAAAAGAGACGGGACCTAATCTCAATGATGCTCACTTTCACTGCAGAATGACACACTTGCAAATGGTTGTTTTCCATTTACACGTGCAACATTCCTGCAGCTGCTTTTGGATAGTTAAGAATGTTGTCAGACAGGAAATGTGTCATAATTTGTGAGGTTAGGTTAGATTTCTGGTACATGACATATGCGTGTGAAAAAAAACAGTTACACAGATACGTGAAATGGATTTGTGTAACTGATATCACATTATTACTTATAAGGCTATAAAAAATTACTGGCTGTTACAATTAATCAGTTTGTTTTCTTAGCTACAGTTATTAAATCTTGTTAATTCACACTAACTATTTAAAAAAAAACATTCAATTAGAAAAGAACAGGTATGTATGAATGAAATTTTCATCTAATTAAGTTTGTGATAATCTTTTCATTTAGCCGATTACATGAATGTGTTTAGGTGCTAGAGGTAAACCCAAGGTGTTGATAACAAACTATTAATAATCAGGACTTTTTCATCAATAGAGCGAACATGACAAGTAACGTCTTTAAATCAGAGGTTGGCCTTCATAAAGCCACCTGTGTTTGTAATTTGCCAAAAAAGGGGAGAAAAAAAACCCACTTACCTACCACCTGTTTAAACAATTATACTTTGCTGACAAGCCCCCATTATGTTGTCACGGAGCTGTCAGTGTGGAAATCTGGTTTGGAAAACATTTCCCCTGAGAAGGATTTGTGCTGATCATAATTACGCCAGTCTGGCTGGGCTGGGTCGCCTTTTCTACACAGTAGTAGAAATAAGAATTTATAATCAGTCAATAATGGGTTTTCAAAGAGGTTTAAAGCAACGCAAGGCTAATATGGCGTACATGGCGTCCAATCCGTTTCTACTAGTGTTACCACATTCTCTCATACATGGAATCTGTCAGTCTGCGTGTTAGAGCTTCCTATCAAACACGTTAA
The DNA here is from genome assembly GCA_900303265.1 of Brotula barbata. Taxonomy (NCBI): domain Eukaryota; kingdom Metazoa; phylum Chordata; class Actinopteri; order Ophidiiformes; family Ophidiidae; genus Brotula; species Brotula barbata. Next base: position 79,370 of record OMNV01012722.1, read on the forward strand.
AAGTATTTGTCAAATCTGGAATGGTGACAATATTCCACGTCTTGATCCTTCAGTCCCTATTAAATTCATATTTAAGTTTTGCTTTTGCTTGTTTTGAACGTGTTCTCTCTCCCCAGACGACTGCTTCCTCTCTGAGTAAGATCCTATTCAAGCAGCTCAAGCTGCCAGGAAGTGGGAATAGTAGCATATGTTTCTTCTAGCATGCCGGTTCATGAGGGGAAAAGGGGGGAAGGGAGCAAGCTGTAGGGAAAAAAAACTCCCAGAGAGCAGAGAGAGCTTTTACTGAATTCCGTTTTTGTGTGCTGACTGCTGACACTGCAGAACCGACTCACAAACTGATGAGGGAGGGGGAAAATTCCCATTTCAACCACTAAAAGGCCGGGACTGTTTTGGATGTGCTACTCTCATCCCAAACAAATGATGAACTGCACTGCTAATCATTTGCAGCTTCATTTTCAGAGCAAGACAGAGTTTTGAAGAACTTGCTTCGTTTCCAATCTCAACAAAGACAACGGCCTGAATTACAATTGTCTGTGTAAAAAGCAGCCACAGTTGAGAATTCTGTTTTGGCCTTCCAGTGTCACGGAATTAAGTTTCATTAATATGGAGTCCACAAGAAACTTCCTCAGAAATGTTTTAAAAGCACTAAGTCTCCTACACGCCTACCAACCCTGCAGGAGGAGAGAGCAGTGACGCTATACTGTACACCAAATTGCACACTTGGCAAACATGTCACATAGAGCTATGTGAGGAATCAATATCAGACACTGGATAATGAAGAAGATACAGTAGTGTATTACCAGGAAAAGAATATAGTTGTTTTCATTTTATTCATTCATTGTTCTAGTTTGACCTGTGAATAAAGACCATTACTCTTTTCCTCATTTTCCAAAACATTTCCCATACGGGAAACATAGTTTCAAAATCAGTTTTCTAAAATTCCTGTGACTGTAAAAACCTAGAGCATCAGATTTCAAAATCAAAATGAGCCTATGTCAAACTAATAGATCGTCAAGATCTCTGATTGTTACTTACAGATTAGGTTTACTTGTGCACACACACATAAAAAGTATAGGACAAAAGTCAATACACTCATTTCTGTACATCCCATGACATCACCTGGATGCTTTAGCAGTGTGTACTGTGTGAATGACAACAGAGTTGTGACTCTGCCTGTTAGTCCCTCACAGCTAATTATGTTTGACAGAAGACGGTATGAATGGGACCTTTAGAAAAACACTTGTGGCCTACAGATAATTGCATGCTTCTGTCATCGCAGCATATACGCCATAGAAATAGTCTTATTTGTGAGACGGTGGAGATGGTCTGCAATGCAATAAGTGAACCTGGTAGCTAGGCAGAGTAGTAGTTGTGACATGGCATTATAGGAAATTACACTTATCGGGAGATTACATAAACCACTCGCCAAACTGGAATCCGGCTCCTTAAATTAAGAGAACCAATTTCACCCATCAGACAGAGCAGGGTAATGAAATAGCAGATGAGAGGTCTCAAATGTAATTTTCCATGTGGAGTTCTTTTGTGCCGTTATCTCAGAGGGTGCAATAATGATTCTGTGAATGACTTTTGTGGACCCATAATGGCCCACAGTAGTTAAGGCCACACTGTGGAAAACTATAATTACCGTGTGATTTCAAAACTCAACATTTTCAGCATGTTGAAAAGACGTACACCTCTGCATAATTATTAAAGCAGATTCAAAAGTATTCCACTTTGAGCAATATGTAATCAAGTATGCTCATTTCCAATAACACACATTACTAACGTTCTATTTAGTGTGTTCCATTATAACGAGAGCATTATGTCAGAGGAATGAATTGAAGACAGAAGAGTTTTGAGGAACTTGAAAGAGCCGCAAGGTTCAGAGGAAACACAAGAACAAAAAGAAGATCCGTGGAAACGGCATTTGAATGTCATTTAAAACTCAAGGGAAGCAAATTAAAAACTACAAAATAAGTCAAGACTTTAACATGAGGGAATCTTTTCCAAACAAGTATTCAAAAATTCGGAGGATTCACAGCGACTTAAACAAGCACTAATGCTACAGAGTCATATGCAAATTTGCCTCAGCCAGCCTTAGCACGTGAAACACTCTTTATTTGAAAATATAATTTTAATGACTATTATGTTTGAATAACTTCATGCACACAGCGAGTTCGTTCCATTACTCTAATCTCAACTGCTTCACTTTCTACATCCGTGCAACTCGCTTACAGATCAATGTGGGAAATCCACAGATCAATGAATCAGCTCCATCTAATCCACTCCAGAGGACTGCGATTTCTCTACGTTCTCCCAAAATCAGAGCATTCTGACAATTTTAGAAATTTCACTGCATTGCTGTATCAGTGCAAAGTGCTGCCACGCCGCTGCCTTCTTGGAGAGGTCTTGAGTCTGCTTTGGTGTCCGCTGGACTCGGTTCCCTCCAGCATGAGCTGTGCACTGACTGGTACGCAGTGTGTAAATGTGACGCTGACTTATGCATTAACCCAGGTGCTCACACTACTAGGTCCACTGAAGGGCAATAGGCTCTGTAACCGACACAAAACTAATACCTGACTATCAAAAATATCAAGTATTTGAACACTCCTACAACTCAAAATCCACATCAAAACCTTTTCCTAAACAGCCTCATTATTAATCCACACAAGACCTAATTGTTCATCTCCTGGTGGATTCGGATTTGAATGAAAAAGCTTTTTGACACAAATTTCCAAACGTTGACCGGAGAAACGTTGCTGCGTGTGTGTTTGCCACTGACCTGGTATCTATTTCGTGCCTCTAAAAACCAGCAGGCTAAGGTGATCAACCCACTCAAATGTGAGGCCTGAATCCCTGCACCCAGAGACCATCGGGCCATTGACAGACTGTGAAACGGGTAGTAACAACGTGACCTGGACCACAGCACTGAGAGAGCATCCCTAGAATTATATCAGTAAATCTAAGAGACAAAAATCTCTCTTGGTGAACACAGAGCCCAACCCCGTGGTGTGCGACAGCAAAATTCTTTAAAAATACAATGCCTTATTGAAATGTGAAATGTAATGAAAGCTCAGAGGACATTTCCCTTTCAAAAATGTGCGGCGCATTCCAGACTATGTGCGCCCGTGTCGCACCGGTGTGGAGTGAAAGCGGAACACATAAAGCTCAGGAAATTAAAGCTGTAAATAAAGGTCCGTCAGATAAAGGATCTGCTGACAGTTATGAGAGCAGAGCAGGCGGACGGCTGGCCGCTGGCTCGTTCAGGACGCGTGCGGACGGGCATGAAAAAACAAATCACAGTGATGAGCGTGAAGGCCACCATTTGCATCTGGCTGCACCAGTTCAGACGTCTATTCTTCTTATTTACCCTTTATCTGTGTCTTTCCACCTTTTCCTCTCCTCCTCTCTCTTTCTTAGAGTAGCTCTTTGACTATCATGTTTTTCGACCAAATGACCAAATGAAATATGAATATTGTGGCATTGTGTTGGTGATGACAAGTGGAATTTTTCAGAAGATAGTTACAAACGGATCACCAGAAAATTAGAATTACTTTTGTGAAATATTACTTACTATGGATGTCGTGCAGGCGTTTGGACCACGACACAGACATTTATTTCACAGTATTACAATGACGTCCCCCAGTGTTTGTTACACAGGACCTTCAGCTCAAAATTATAACTCCTTATTATTATATTACGAGCAATCTTTTTTTCAGTGATAAATATTGTGCAACTTAACCTCAGCTAATGCATAAGTTACTGTCACACGTCCAAGTCAGTCGGCAACATTGGCAGGAGTCCAGTGGACACTCGAGCAGAAAGGCGACATTCAATCAGTTTCCTTACCGCCTGTGACTGTGGAAAATATACTGAAGCATTTAGGTTATCGTAAAACACTTTTCTACCACCCTCAACACTGCTGATCATCATCAAAAAAATCACACCGCAGACACACGAGTTGAGGAGAAATCGTCAACAGTTATGTTATTGGCCCTCTGCCTTAGAAGCGCATCTTCTATCCGCCCTGTGGAAAATCTAATAAGGTGCATTCAAATTTTAAATTTGATTTCTTAATTGCTACAGACTGCAGCTGTTACGAGGCGGCTGTGCTGTGTGAAAGTTTTCAGTCAATACATCTTCTTTTCAAAGTCATGTAAACACCATCATCAGATTGTAAATCAGAATATATGGAAGCAGACTTACTGAGAGTAACAGACCTCACGTCGTGCCAGTCCAAATCGATTTACATAAACCGATCGGATTAAGCAACCTGCACATTCCTCTGCTCACCTGGTGGACTCAACAGTTAAGCATCGAACCACAGAATCTGTTTACTTCCATCCGTACATACGTATCGCTTGCATGTTCGGCAATGGAGATTCAGATTTACGTGTATATGTAAATGCTCTGGCGTTTGAACGTATAACAGCACAGCTCTCGATCCAACTAGTTTCCCAGGAACAGGGTGCTTGGTTGTTGGAGTGCTCACCCTCTGGTCTGTGTGAATCCAGGGCACCTTGAGGGCAGAGAGCTGGCCTGATCTGTGTCTGCCATGGTAACCGTACAGGGGCCATTCATGAAAGGTCTTGTAGGAATTTATTACAAGCAACAACGAGGGAATACTGTGCCACAGAGCCTGGATAACCCACATCTGAATACTGGCCACAGGTTCTCAACAGTTTGAGTAGATGAAGTGGCAGCGTGCCTTTGTTCCATGGGCCTGCACCTTCCTTTAGCTGAACAGCACTACAACCGCTATAGCCACTACTGGGAAAGGAAGTTGTTGAAGCCTGGATTTCCTGCTTTCATTGTGGTCAAGAACTCAAATGTTTATAGTGGTTTCAGAAAATGACTCATCTAATGATTCATGGATTACAGTATGTATTGTGTTTCATCTGTGTCTGATCACATGACAGCCCATTTATTTGGATTTTCATACAAATAAGATCTGGGGGCAAATTGGATGATAAAGTGCATGTCACAACATCCTTCAGTCACTGCACTTTAATAACTGCAATGCGGTTAAGACATTATTTTGTCTAGATTATGTTTTTCCTGTGAAGATATCCGAGGTTACCATATGGTGCAAATTATAAGGCTGTAATTTTTCTTCGTGCTGATTCAAGGCTTTTTATTAGAAAAGAGCTCACAAGGATCAGAAAAGTTCAAACATCTTACGCTCTGTGTCACATCACTTGTTCCTTGAGACTTAAACACAGCCTGGCTTTCATAAGTATACATGCGGAGGAAAACTGTTGGACTTGCTAAGGTGGTTGTTGAGGCCAAAGTGCACTCGGTAGCTGGCAGTCATTTTATGGCTGCAGTACTGAAGCAGATTTACTTAGATGACGTCAGTGGCTTTGAGCCAGCTTTTCCTTTTTGGTGGCACTCTCCTCAGGCCTTGCAGGGCCTCACTCAAACTGCTGAGCAACAGCCCAGATGCTAAAATTCCATTTCTACACCAAAGTTTACCTCAGGGCACATGCTGTGTGCAGGCCGGCGGCAGCGTCCTCTTCTGAAGAACACTAGAACCCAGATGTTTCTACACATGCAAAGCAGAGCCTTTAAATACGTCATTCACAATGTCGCTTTCAGGTTCTTGACAGATCACGAATTTGTTTCTAACCCACAGCTTTTGTAACAAAAGGAATTGTGTATATTATCATATTAGGTAAATGTAGGACACGCTCTCCATTCCCATTCCAACTAGGAATTTCACAGACTATTTCCACACAGTAAATTGAAAAAATCTGAGCCATAACAGAGAACTAAAGTCATATTTTTCCATTCAAAAACAGACAACATTTCCATTCATCCGAGCCTACGTGTTCATTTTGGCTGTATTCTGGCACAGAAAGGAACTATGTAACAATCTAAGTACTATACTTACATGCACACAATGCTTTTGATTATTTATCAGTACTACGATTAAGGTAAATACATGAACGGAATTGATAGGGTCCCACCGGTCTTCAGAATAAATAATGGGAGTATGAGCAGTGTGTCTGGCGAGGATATACACCAAGAAGTGCTTGAGTAAGAGTCACAATTGCATAATCTAGATGTGATACTCGGAGTAAGGCAACGTCAATTTATGCTGATTTCGATCTAATTATTGTGTTTTCATAATGTATCAAAAAAAGTTATTTGCTGGCATTATAATAATTACAATTTTAATACGTATGTAATGTACTGAGTGAAAACTTTCATGCAGCACAGCAGCCATTTCTTCACAAAAACTGGAGTTTGTAACATTATTGAATTAAAAACCAAAACACAGTCCAAAGATAACATGAAAAACATGTTTCACATTGATGCTATCCATCCATTCAGCAATTCTCTTTACCTGCAGACAAGACTAATTACAATCTGAAGGTATTAAGAGAAAAAAAAAAACACATTACTGCTCTGTAGTGCCTGGAGACTTTCATTTAGATGCATCTTTTTCTTTTCTCTCTTACAGATGTGCAATCTCTTAATGCACCGTGCAGGTACTACTGTGCATAAAAGGTTATTCTGAAATGTAATCTAATCATGATAACATGAAAGGAGCTCAAACGGTTCATTAGGGAAGCGGCTCGGATTCTTTTTTTTTTTTTTTAGGCAGGAAAACTTCATTCTGTGTCAGCAAGACGATTCAAAATATTCCTTCTAAATCCATGATACACCTGTAGAGCCATTTCCAAAATGGATATAATTGTTCCAGAGCACGTACTGTACTTACAGTCAACATGAGATAATTACACATCTACATGCCAAACATAGGTTAAGTATTTTAAATCTAAGAATTACACTTCGGAGATTGGTGCATGAGCCGCATAACGCCGAGTACACAAACCCCATATCCTCCCAAAACACACACACAAGGAATCATGATGGCAGGCAGGCAGGCATTCTTTGAGACATTGATATCTGCCAAAAATATTCTCATTTTCAATCAATAATCCAGCAAAACAATCTGAGTATTGACAACAAAGAAAAAAATAGTCATCCTCACATAATACACTCAGTATCTCAAAAAAGCACATCATTCTCCCTCCACCTTACGATTGCGTCTTTCTTTACTTCTAATACTGATTTCTTCACAAAGCAGCATTAAGAATGAAATCAAACAAAAGTAAAGCACCACGGCAGATTGACTCTTTGAATTCCTAAACCAGCCTTTATAAAGCCTTACAGAACAATACAAGCAGAAAGGTTCACCTCTCTCTTTCCTACATAAATGTCTCTTCATCAAGTTTAATTTCACACATTTACCTTATGATAACACAGCTGCAGTCACAGATGGGAAAACCAAGCTGTCAGTATGAGCTGCAGGTCACACGTAACGCTTGGTCAACGAACGGAGGTCACGGAGGATGTTCAGGGTCAAACCTAGAGTCTCGCAAGACAACTTCCATTCTTTCACAAATGTTATGCAGGTGAGCGTCCAACAGGTCCGACGCTTACGTAAGTGAAAGACAAAGCTACTAAGCCAACACGCTTTTTTACCAGGAAGTATAATCATTTCTTTAGACTGTAAAATGTCTGAGGTTTAACGTCACTGTAGTCAGCCTGTTTCCTGTAAATAACAGCACTTTCTGGCGAGTACCTAAAGAAATGCAGTGCCAGTAGAGCCGCATTCCCCGTGTTTCTACTGTATATTAATTCTAGACATCTTTACTTTATGAAAACAGGAAGACGCATGTCATCATAAAATTATTCTGTTGTGCTCAGCATGGATGGTTTTGATTTCCTGGTATGAATGTGTCAAGGGCCTTGGATTTAGTAAAAATCTAGCACTGAAGCGTAACCGTGTCAGCGCAACTTGCAGAGTAAAAAATCTGTCCAAGTACGTTTTGCATTGTGAACTTATAGATAACCGAGCTTTATTAAACCTATATTTGTCTAAATTGCGACGAGCCATTCGCTGCCAGCTCGCTCTGATCTCGCACACGTGAGCAAAATCAGCAATCGCACTGAAATAAGGGATGACACGAAAGCATCTGTGTGGTTTCTCAAGATAATACGAGAGTGGAATGTTTTGTCTTCTCAGCTTCTATCTGGACTCGTCAAGTCTACAATCGCTATACTTTTCTAAAATTTATTGGATTATACTTGCACGTATGGGATATTTCAGATTTTTCCAAATCAATTCCAGGCCTGAAAAACACACTTTGAAATCCATAGTTTGCCACAGTTTTCATGATCATAGAAAACCTTGATTATATGAAAGGGTCACTAATTTGGTTTTCTTTTCCGTTACCTAGTACAACACCGAGTTCCTGGCCAAGTCAAAGTTTTTTGAATTTGTCCCGTTTGTTTTACTGTCAGCACAACATACAGGTCAGCTCATCTTAGCTTCTTCCACGAAAACACATGTGAAGCATCGCAAACTCATAACAGGATGTGTGACTCAACCAAATTTAGCCAAGTTTCAATCTAAACATCTCTCCAAATTACTAAAGCCATGCTTGCAGAGAACATCTACAATGATCCTACTTATTACATATATATATATATATATATCAAAAAAAGGTGTGACCCTTGCAGCCTGCATGTTGTAAAGGCAATGACAGAAAGTGGATTCTGTTCAAGGGTCAAAATGTTTGATGGATCTCTTTGCACTGAGTAAGACAAACCTTTTGCCAAATTCAATTGATTTACTCAGCAATTAGACGCTACCCTCAAACTGATGGCCCAAAACAATGAAGTAATGTCAATGTCTGCAGGGCTACACAGCTGTAACAGTAAAGGAGAGTAGGAAAGCTACCAAAAAGCAAAGCTTTTGAAAACATCGACTACATTATTACAATTTCTGCTTTCAGATGAACTCATTAAGAATAAAGACACCTTGATTGGATCACAGCAGCACATCAAAGCTTTGTAGTGTGTCCTAGTGACCTGCTGATCTGGCTGAAGATAAAACTGACACGAAAAAGAGATTTTCAGGATTTAGTGTAATCGTGCCAACATATAGAATAGTAACCATATCGCAGCAAAAGTCTGCCATGAAAAACTTTTCCTAAACTTTAGGGATATGTCATTTTCCACCATATTTCCATGCCAGGAAAACAAATCCCATGATGTGGAAATCCTATAAAAGTGGATTTCTGAAGCCCACCCATGTTTTCTATGTCGTGTGGCCTATTTATCATCCTTAGTTGACATAAAACATAATAGTGCAGTTTTTTTTTTTTTCCCAAAGTATGAAATCATGAGGAAACTTTGGGACACAGATGGCTGCCACAGCTGGCTTCAGATTAGAGGACTTCACGTTTAGCTGAGCAGGCATTTCCCAAACTAGCAGAAGGATATGGAAAACAATAAAGGAAATCTCAAATAAAAGCTCCACGATCTACAACGAGCAGCTCCAGCTCTACTTATAAACCACTACTGACTCTCAGATTAGCACTTTTAGTTTACAATGTTGTGGTCTTGACTATTTCCAAAGAGGGGATATTCACAAAATAATATATTGGAGGCTACTTTTCCTCCTAACTGGGTCGGTAACAACAACAACCAGGCAGTCAAAAACGGCATTAAGATGACTATTTACAACACCTCGAACGAATATAAGCACAAACAGATCCATAAATGTGCATTTCGCCACATTATTCGGGTGAAATTTTCACTTTTAGCTAAATTCGGGGAGGGGATGCGTCTAAAAACTGGAGTTAATCCACCCCGAGTTTGCGCTAAGCTTTCTTCTATCGGCTTTTACGGTACGAAGGGAGACAAACAAACAAACCAAACAAGCCAAATACTTACACAAAACTCCGTTGTCGATTTCCAAAAGGCGCCGTGAAACGCGGTGAAGCAACAAGTCTTCCAGCACGGTGTTTTCGAGCTGGTCCCAAAATGCTCCAACAACTCCCGGCTGAGCCAACAACTACAGGGAGGAAAACAGCAACGTTTACAACCGTCATCTTGTCCAAAAATTGTTATTCCTGCGCTATATTCCCACTTTATACCGATGCCCACTGTGAGTTTGTGCGGATATGACAGCGGACACGGCGCTTCCGAGGCTTTATACGTGTGTCTGATCGGGCTTCTTTTCCAAAAATGTGAAAAATGTCAAAGATTTTCGCTGCTATGTCAGAGCAACAAGCTACAACAGAGAGTGTTCAAAGCACAGCGAGAAGCACCGGCAGCCCCATCTGCCACGAAAATACACTTACCTCGAGTAAAACCTGAAAAATACTACATTTAGGTACACAATTTGATATAATATTTCCTAAAACAGTAACCTGGCGAGCAGAAGTCTGTTTGCGGAACAGTAACTACCATTGAAACTTACCTCAAACACCTCCGTTATTCTTAGCCCACATAAACCAAAGAAAACCCTTTTTGAACTGTGATGTTGTTGTTTTGGTTGTTTATGTTTAGTTATTCGGCTGTTTGTGGGCCAGGAAGGTGGAGGTGAATGGCTTCTCGCACTGACAGAGATGCGAAGAATGCTCGGAATGACAAGAGGAATGAAATGAACGCAAAGAGCGAGTTTGCGCCGGGGCGGAGCGAGAGGTGGCGTCATCCCGAGCCCAGCAGCCAGGCCTCTCTGCGGGGACACGGACCGAGAAAAATCCCGGGAACTGTGGCCTTCAGGGACACCGACAAAGTCTGAATTCATAACTCCGCACGACTCACACGGTGCACTGATCTTCACCCTTGTTTTTTTTTTAATTCGCGGTGTTTATCTTTATTATGTTAATTTACTTAATCAATGTGTTGACCACAAAGGAAGACGTCTGCGCAAACACCGGCGTTTTGTTTTAATTTCTAGCGAAATACAGCCAAAGTTTCTTGAAATACCAAATATGTCACGATGCATTCTGGGGAAATCGGGATAAAAGGGAACCCTACACATCCACAATAAAGAGAATTTTTAGGGAAATTTAAAAAAATCCATGACTAAAAAGTCAAGGTAACCATAACGGATTTAGGATTGTCTTGCAATTCTGAGATTTTATTACTTTTGTTAATTTTATACTAAATTATTAATGGATTATTAATGTAAAAAGGGCCATTAAGTGTATCAGTTTACCAGTACATAAAGTGTTTATTTATAATAATAATACATCATTTAAAAGCAAAATCAGAACATAATGCACTATTAAAAATCGTTCCAATGTGGAGCCGTGCGTTAAATAGAAAAGTCAAAGATCTTTGTATAACTAAAGGAAGGTTGAACTGAGGACAACTGAACTCTGAAGAAGATACTTAAAGACAATCAAACCTCTCATCCGAGGGGCCTCTTCAGTTCTGAATTGAAGAAGCCCAATCCAACCTTTATTTTGGATATTTAGATGGCCCAGAATCTTCACAGTCATCTTTATGTGCAGTTACACCCTGGATCACATTTAACAATGCAAATTTATAGAAAGTGGAGGAAAGATGGTGTGTTTATGAGAGTTAAAAGTTTTAAAATGAGGTTAATCTTATTTATGATTGTTCTCTATCTATATAAATATTTTATATTTATATTGTATGTCCTCAACTGGGGCAGATTTTTAGTGATTGGGCGATTATCAAAAGATGTATTTCTTTGTTGCAGACTTAACTAAAGCTTTCAGAGAGAAAACTTCATAAAGGTCACGTTATAATGAAGAAGAAGTGGTGTTTGTGAAATCATTTCACACTTTGAAATACCGATTTGGTTGTTTTTTTCTTTGCTTTAGAAAAATTCTGTTTCACTATTACAATGACTTGTACTATAAGCCTGTGCAGGCTGAGTACTTTGCATGGCACAAACAAAAAATTATCAGACAAAAAGGACATATTTTTTTATTTGTTTGTCTTCTGATTTTGATTTTCTGTTCGCAAATATGCGTGTGTATGTTCAACACATAGTTATTCATTTGGAAGTACAAGGTTATAGTAGTTTTTCGGGGTTTTTTTGGTGACTTCAAGACACTTTCATTAAAATTTGACTGCAGAATGTATCTTTAATAACCTATGCTACAGTTAGGAGCTTAAACTATTGGATTCATCGATATATTATTGACATAATCTTTTAAAATAACAGAAAACACAGACATAAATTTACATTAAAACTATTTAAATTAAGAATAAAATTAAGATATTTTACACATTCACTTTTTAATACTTGCAGTTTCTCTCATGTATTGCGGAGCGGCAGGGAATTTTGAATTTCTCATCTACTTCCCTTGAATATTTAGTCACATATTTCATAACACACTTGTTGACATCATGTCGTCTCTGTAAACTCACATTTTTTTTAATGTCTGACTTTTCCACCAGCCTCTTTGTCAGCACATTCACAAGCTCAGGTCTGAGTTGTCATATTTCCTGCAGTACCTTAAGGCAGCATCTGACCAATTGAATGGGAGGGGGGGTCTGCTGTTAGGAGCAGGCCTACTTACAAATTGGGGTGTGTAGAAAATCTATCAAGGGTCACTTTATAATGGCAAAATGTATCCTTCTACTTGTTTATATTGTACAACAAACAGCACCATAAAGTAGGAATTTTAAGAATTGTATTTTCCCCTGATACACTTTCTCCCTATATATTTGATACTATTTGCAGTAATTCGCATACTGACAGCATAGCCGACTGAACTGAGAGTTCAGATGGTTACAGACAGAAAATCCAGTCAGAGACACTTCGGTGGTCCTGTCTGAACAAGTCATCCATTTGAAGCCTGTGTTTTGACACCAATCCTTCAAAAGAGAGGGATCTATGAAGATAAACGAGGATCCTCTGAGGACATCCATCAGCAGCCTTTAACACCTGTCTCTGCACGTTTAGCTGGGGGACAAAGGGAGGGAGGTGCATAATTCAGGGCTAACTCTTCTCCATTCAATTCTAATTCAATGTTACTGCTTTGATTTTACCATCTTAATCTTTGCATTACCTTCTGTATAATATAAATTTGATTTGTTTATTACTGTACTTAGCAGGAGAGTGAGCTATACATGTATTTCACCAGGTTGTGTGGACAGAATTAAAACCTAGATACAGTCATAGGAGTATTTCACATACACATGCCACAGCTATAAATCTCAAATTATTTTTAGAAGTAGGAGAAATGCCATCATGATTTCCTTCTGTCTTCTATTCAGCACTTAGACTGTGAAAATCACCTAAACATGGCCCTAAACCTACGTTGTTTTAGACCATTGTGTTATTAATTCTTAATCTTATAGACAATTTCCTGTCAACAATCCTGGCAGCCGTGTAACTTTTATGACTTTGTGTATTTGTGTATTGAGTGCAACAGGCAGCCTTTCTAACAATGCGCTGTGACTGATTTTTCTGGGATTTTGTTTTTTTGGAGGACTTTTGTGTGTCTTTTTGGTACCTTGATTCTGTTTTTTGTTTGATTCTGTTTTTTGTTTTGCTGCTGTGACAAAAGAATTTCCCCTTGGGGATGAATAAAGTATCGATCGATCTATCTGTCTATCTATCTGTCTGTCTGTCTGTCTGTCTGTCTGTCTGTCTGTCTGTCTGTCTGTCTGTCTGTCTGTCTGTCTATCTATCTTTTTGTCTATCTATCTTTTTAGTCTGTCTTATGTGTGCTCCTTGTATATAGGAGAGCAACCTAGTTTCCCCTTTGAGGATTATCTGAACATTACTCAGGGGTAAAAACAGTTTGAAAGGCGGTGGTACTGAAGGTGCTGTTGTGCTTCTCCGTCTGCACAGCAAGGGAATGTGCGTGGGGGTCACTCAGAGACATTTGCATTGGCGCCCTCTTTTGTGTCATTTTGCAGAAGTAAGTCAGAGTGAGGCGCCGCAGCATCTTTGCAGGTCTTGGACAGGACAATTCAAAAAGAGAGGACAATGTTGTGTTTGACGGTGTTGCAGTGATGGAATGCCTTTGGTTTCCTACCAAGTACCTTGGGAGTCTGTTTGTAGCATCTACAAAGGGGTTGCGTTGTGGTATTCTCTATGAGACGACTGAGGCAGCATGGCAATTACAAAAAGGTCAGAGTTCATGTGCAACATAGCTCTTCCTTTATGTTTGTTGCATTTGCTGAAATCCTGGTAACATCCTGATAGAATAAACACAAATTGCCGTGAGGAATATTATGTCTTTGCAGTGTGTCCTGTTGATTGATTATGATTTGGCAAGTGTTTCTGAGATCCAAATAACCACCATAAAGGTACAGAAAGGGAATCATCGTGACTTGAAACAAACCATGAGACACGATAGGAGGATGAGACAGGCGATCAACTTTTCGTCCTGATTTCAGATCAGACTGCTGCTTTAAACGATGACAGATTAAATTAACAGTAACACTGGATTAAGGTATTCCCATAGATATCTCTGTGTATGTTTCTTTAACGCTAACTCCACTTACATACAATAAATACTCAGAATTCTCAGGATATTCCTCGTCAGAAGACTTTCACTCTCAGAATTTCTTATCGTATCATCTCCTCCATCCTCAGTCATGTCAAATTATTAAAAGCATCATCAGTAACTTTTCATAGTGGAATGTTCTCTTTCAACACAAAATTATTCATGAAAAAACAGTAGTTTCGATGCAAATGCAACAAAAACCTCGGTGGTGAGCAGTGAGCGGAGTGGAGCGATGCATCAGCTGTATGTTGAATCTAAAGTTTGTGTTTGTGAATGCATGGTAAACTATAAAATATCAGGCTTTGCTCTGAGAGGGGAGAGTGCATTTTGTTGGTGACTGAGCCACATGATTACAGTTAAATTATGGATATATGAATTCCTGATGTTCTGATCTCCGTGCTCACCGTGCCGTTATTGTGTTTCTTCATTCCTGCATGCGATGAGCAGATCACACGAGCACGAGCTCATTCGTACACATGACCTTTGAACTCTGCTGGAAAAGGGTGTGGCCACGTTGTTGGTACAGTATTGTGACGGCTCCGTCTGCGGTTTTTCTCTCCATGGTACTCTTTCTTCATCCTCCTGTCCTCTCTTTGTCTCTGCCCTGTATCCAGTTAGTTGGAAGGCCTTTTTATTTATTCATGCCCTCCACTGGTTTGAGTCTGGAGCGGTGATATCTACGTTTTTTGGAGCCTGCTGGTGTTATTGTCATATGTTTACATTCAATGAACATTTCTCCCAATTTCTCTTTAGTCTCAGTTGTAAATACACCTTTAACAGACTTCCACCACAAGGCAGCTTGGGTTTGTGTGTCTTTGAGTGTCTGTTTGTGTGTGAGTTCCCAGTCACACAGGTTTGTTCACATCGCAAAGCGCACCGACCCACAAATTCCGAAAGAATACAGTGACACAAGTCCCAGAAGAGCATGAAGTTATCAGTGACTGGGCCAATCTGACATACGCGCTATTGTAACGTACTGCATGTACGGGGCTGTTTTCTGGCATAGGCAAACTCGGCAGTCGCCCTGGGCGCCAACGCTTAGGAGAGGTGCCAGAGACAAAGAGAGAGAGAGAGAGCAAGAGAGAGAGAATTAAATAAGTGATGACGTGGTGTGTGTGCATCATCTTTATACCAATGCTTTTACTGTACACCTGCCTCCCCTCCGCCCCGTGGAGCCATTTGGAGTGACAGTGATGTCAGCTGTAGTCAAATCTTGATCTAGGCTGTGTGGGGGGAGGGGCGACTTGATCATGTGGTACGAGGAGAAGATCTCAAGACGTGAGTCATGTGATAAAAAGATCATTTTCGAGCCCGTACGCCATCGTTGCTTGGAACGCTGCCCTAGATGAGTGATAGATAATAAAATGACAATAATGGCTTCTTCTAATAAGATTCTACAAATAAAGATGACTGATGCTTGGACTGTCCTGTTTGTTGAGAGCAGAAAAACAAGTTTCACCAATGTCAGCTGGATTAAAAGAGTTCACTGATGTTGGCAGCCCATTTCGGAGTACCATAATGGCCCATAAACAGATATTGGTTATTTTGAGCTTCTCTTACTCTCCGTTAGGCTTTGGGTCCACTTTGTCATCTTGCAGCGTCCTTTTTGCCTTCTAATACAAATTGTTACCCGCTGCAACTACTAGGAGTCGCAATTATTATTCATCTGACTTTGTGCGGTGTGCTCAAATTACGTCAAATAAATCTTCCCTTAAATGTAATGATTACTTATTAAAATGAGAAAAAAAAAATAAGAGTAGAGTCGCTGAGATGATTTGAATATGAAAATATCCAACCTGTCTGGAGCGTTGTTCACAAATGTAGGGATGTAGATAAATAGATGTATATAGATGTGGATAAATGTATTTTAATAACATCAGTAGTGAGGTAATGTTAGTGTCGGTGTGTAAAGTACAATAGAAGCCAAATCATGTTAACTTTTATCACATATCGAATAAAGAGGAACTAATTATTTACATGTCACACAATCTAACAATACAAGGCAAATAGAGCTTGTCAACTTTACAGGACATGACATTGATTTATTAAGAGAAAAAAGACAGAATGTGTTGTATATATTGTAATCATATATATATATATATATATATATATAATGAAAGCCATAGCCTCACCCCTAATTCAGGCCACGCATAAGTGTACCAAGCTTAATCCTCAATAAACCACAATAAACAAA
>OMNV01012722.1:100109-111824 GCA_900303265.1 Brotula barbata
CTTTAATGTCTAAATGTTTGAGCACAAAATGTTTCTTTAATCTAATTCCATAATGCAGTGAAGATATGGATCACCGCCAGCTGCCTTTGATGGTCATCCTGGTGCTCAGCGGTGCGTCGCTGCAGCGTACCTCCTCAACGCAACACATGTCAACAGACATCACCTCAACACACACACACACACACACACACACACACACACAAATGGACAGAGAAATTGGGGCTAACGGTTTATTTTGTGTCAAAAGGAAGATTTTCATACAGGAATTAATTAAAGGTTATAATTAGGTCAGGTGAGAATCAATTTATTGCTTTTATTAAGGTACATTCAACATCTTTATTCCAACGTTTTTAATTTCTGCATTGTAAATTTCTTACACAGCTTTAATTTTATAATTTTTGTAATTGGGTCCCTTGGAAAAATGATACATTCATACTGACCTTGTACAAGTTAGAAGGCAGCTGCTGAGTGTAATAACATTATATAAAACTCAGAACTACACACACTCACACACATATTTCATACTGTACACCGCAAAGTTATCGGCTCTTGACAGTGACAAGTATGAACGCAGATGAAAGACGAGTTGTTTATTACAGTTTGAATAGTTTTCTGTTAGTGTCGCCTGTGGTTTTCACCCTCTGTCTGCCAGCTCAGCTGCATATTCACCAGATTACCGCCAGTGTGACATAGCCATTAAAGTAGATTATTACATAACCATTGTTTAAAATGTGATTATAACCAGATGTTCGTTCAGATTATATCAGTATCAGAGGATTTTCTGATATCACACAGAAGCATGTTTTACAGCACAGATTTAGGAATCGCTGCATAATCACATTTCAGCCAAATGGCAAAAAAAGACTAAGAAACAAATTTACTTAGATTTTATTCAATTGCTTCACAGCGGGCTACTCTCATATATGACTTTAGACTCATTTATTTTATGATAACGAAAACAGAGGCAACAGACTGTCAGATACAATTTTATAAGGACAGAGCCTGAGCCATCTCAGCAGCGAATTGTTTTTGTGCTAAAAGAGTAAAATAGTTGCCTGCACTACATTTTCAGGAGCAGACAGAGATGATAATAACAGTGAAAACACTTGACAGGGGGACTCTCCTGTTCAGAGTCTGCAGCACAAATCAATAACATATCATTTCCTAAACCTTTAATAGATATGAACTGCTCATATTCCTGGGTTTTATCTTTATCATGGGTGTTTTTCTTAACTGCTGCCAAAGCTGCAGTGATCCAGCACAGAGCAAAGAGAGAGAGAGAGAGAGAGAGAGAGAGGGAGCTGTAGGGGCGGCACGTAAGCACAGGCTTATTTGATATGATGAATACAATGATATATAAAGGCAGTTGCAGCAGAGTAATTACACCTAATGGCTGGAAATGCTCCTGTTCAAGACATCTTGGTGCATGATGTCTGATTATGGGTGGTCATTTTCAGCTTTTTGATGAAAAAGCACTGCTCCCAGTAGCTGGGCTTTAGTCATGATAGTGGTTGAGAACAATGGCCTATTGAAACGCTTTGTCAGTCACTATCTCAGCTTAAATGTCAGAGGATAAAGCTGGCAAGGAACCCAAGCCTCAATTTATAGCAAAAGTAACACCAAAGCTAAGAGCAGTGTGAAGCGGAGGCTGACTCCTGACTCCGGCGTTTTACCATCAAACAAAGCTGCCATATATACACCGCAGTGAATGAAGGAATATGGAATATAATGACATCTGATGGACGGACTTTACACCTTGCATTAAGATGTGTTATCATTATCTGCTTGCGGTGTGATTGGATCCCAGCAGCCAAGTAGTTATGCTTTTAAAGCCCATCCTGTGATCTTCAGACACTTTTTAAAAATGACTTATTTGTGTAGGCTGCACTTGTTTATTCCAAGTCCCAAGTGTTATTCAAAATAACCTTAAGAGTGAAACAGAGCGGAGGCGGGGCTACCTCAGCTATTATTACACGTTACATTTACACTGGGATACTAATTGGTATTGACGCCCATTTCATTACTAAGAAAATTATTTTCTGTTGGACATATGAGTTAGAATTTCATTTTAGTTTTCTATATTACAATACAAAACAAAATAGGATTTTCCAAGACAAACTCAAATGCAGATACCGAGATTAAAACAGATGATACACAAGAGCAAACATGGATGGTAAATCAGTTAGAGGAGTGGAGTTAACAGTTTTAGCTGTTTCTTGGATTAGATAAACTACTCAGTTGCCACCTCTTGAACGGGGCACCAGAGCAGTAAGAAGAGGAGCTCAGGACGAGAGACAAGGGGCAACAAGTTCATCAGAGACCCTCACTGTTATCAGTTTGAGGGGCAAAACTGGGTTGGAAAGCTAATTCCACAACTGGAACTGTTGGAAAAGAGATGGATGGATGGATGGATGGATGGATGGATGGATGGATGCAAATGTATTTTTGTGATGATAACATGACAATAATATGATAATATGATGATACGTTGTTTGTTTTGAGGTTCTACTCCTCTCCATTAGGCGCAGGGATCCACGTTTGTCATCTATCTTTGCACTTTTATTTCCAATGGTTACCAGCTGCAGCTACTTGGTGTTGCAGTGTAGCTCAGTTGACTCTGTGGTGCAATGATAGCAGATCAGATTCCTTATTTACCCTTAATTGCAATGATTATAATCTGTTATAATGAGAAAAATGAAAACTAACAGAGCTGTCGAGGGGCTGTACACAAACCGAAGAGGAGAGCAACATATAGCCGTCTGTAATGGTATTTTGATGACATCATTAGTCAGGCTAATGTCAGTGTCTGAGTGCAGTAGAAGCCAAATCATGTAAACTTTTATAACACCCAAATAAAGAGAAACTAATTACTAAGTGTTCACACAAACCAGCTATCCAAGGCTATTAGAGAGTTTGCTAACTTTATGGACCATGAAATTGATTTATCAGAAAATAAAAATAATGTAAGCCGTAACCCATTACCCAGGGGGCAGTGGGTGTGTGTGGGTATCTGCTTTAAGGTACCAAAATGGTTAGAAACGGTCGTGTTTATTGGTGATGTTTGGCAAGCAGCACAATTAAATTTTAGCATCATGATGGTACAAAACATCTTTCACTTTAAGATACTGTAGCCTCATATACTGTATCTGTGTATTTGCTGTAATTTTGTATGGGCATATACAGTATGTCTGTTTTTGGCCCATGTCAATGTTCAGGGCGTCTCCACGGAAGAGACAAACATCTGCCCAGGGTGGGGGGGCCGCGTGAGCCTCCCACACACGACGTTCAACTGGGGAAGCCTGTAGGTGAAAAGAGATAGGTGGGGACCCCACTCAACAGACAGTCGGGGCCAATCAGGGACAAGAAACACAAGTGAAGGGGAACCGATCACCTCTAAATAAGAGATTCAAAGGACGGGGGGAGGGGGGGTCCAGGAGAAACCATTCTAAATAGCAACACGCTAATAACTTCCACTGGACAAATGGAAGATGAAACAAATAAGTATCTTGTTTGAGCGTGGAGAATATTAAACGAACACAGATGGTCTAATCAGGAAACCCAGACAGGAACATTAACAAAGCGCTTTATAGCAGTTGATCTGCAGTTTTGTCCCTCTGCCGGTGGACATGTGCCCGGCAGCGCCATGGCTGCCTTGTCTTTCCTGTCCAATCTTCCCTCGCAGAGGAAAAACTGTGCTTGTGCAGCTGCATCCCCTCGCAGCACCCTGAGACCCCCTCGCTCTTATCTGCTGAGCTGATTTGCAGCAGTTGGAGGACTCTTAATTGGCTCTGGATAAATAAAACAATGCTGGGTAGGTTGGCAGTACGAGGCTCCCACTTCTGCTCCCCTCCTCTTGGACTCCAAATGTGCCCATCAGCACAAGGTGTCGGCTCCTACCAACTCCACACACACCCGGCCGCCAAAAGAGGCTCGCCACGGTGGACGTGTCAGTCTACCTCACCTACTTCAACATTCATTACCCCGTCTGGCTTCGTCCCCGCTTGGCTTATTGAGTGAATTGTAAACAAGTTTTTGCTGTTGTTTCGTGCCTAAACTCTGAATAATCCATCCTCCCATTAACTATACTCCTATCCATGTCAGGGCCATTGGGCGGAGGGCGGGGTACACCCTGGACGGGTCGCCGGCCGAAACATAGAGACAAACACCTCCATCACACTCCCATTCACACCTATGGACAATTTAGAACCTCCCACTCACCCGAGCTGCATGTCTTTGGAGATGGGAGGACACCGGAGAACCTGGAGGAAACACACGCACACACGGGGAGAACATGAGAGGATCAGGGCCAGCCAGGGACTCAAACCCACAACCCTTTGATCAAGACACCCTCAGCCCTCCTAATCATTCAGAAAAGCACAAACAACAATCTCCGTTTTATTTCTGTCACAGTGCTTTATGGCCTTTGTACATTTGCTAATAGTCTTAAATTGTACAATAAATATTTTTGTGGCATAATTGGTCCTTTCTGGAAAACTATAAAAATGAATCAAATAATAATCAGCTTGTGAAACACCACCTACTATTTAAATGTAATATAACGTGTAATTCTGTAATATTATTTAATAATTGAATCAATTATTCCTGCAGGGATCTCTGACTCTGCAGAAAGGATCGCCAACAATGACAACAAAACACAGCAGCAGAATGTTGGCAAAATGATATAAATACAACAGCACAAACAAAATGGAATTCATTTACAAAAATGATTAAATCAATAACTTTGAATTTGGATATATAAGTCAATTATAACAAATTTTGGAAAAAGACAGAAAATAAAGTGGGCTGACATGCAAAACTATAAGGTACCTAACTGAGGGGTCACATGATTGCTTGACTGATTGATTGATTGATTGATTGATTGATTGATTGATGAACATTCACTGAGGTTTACTTTTTGTTTTTACTCTCCTGAGATTTTCTGGAAACAATCACATAATCCACATCCATTTGTTTTCATTTCTTTTTAAAAAGGCCCAAGGTGATGAGGTCTGGATCACGATAATCAACTGAACTGAACTGAATGATTGAAAATAGAGCTTTTGCATATTTTGTGTTTTTAATGGAAATGTTATCCTTATTATCATTTGGCATCTGTGGCTCAGCTTTCTTCTGTTTTTTGTTGTTTTTTTTTTGTTTTAGGGGATTAATTTTGTGGTTCTGGATCTGATAAAAGCCAGTTTTGAGCTTTCTTGTCTTGAGTGCATCCCACCACACAACAACTTAGCTGTGTGGTCATAAAAAGCAGACCAAAAAGACAATGAAGCAGCAGCACGCTATACAAATCGAGGAAAGATGCATTGATTTCCCCTGTGGATTTGAATGTGGTTTTTAGAATTTTAGATGATGCACTCTGTCTCTATTATAGGGCCAAAACAAAACTGAAAGTTTGAAGGACGGTTGGGGAGGTTGTGAAGGCTGACATGTTTTCACTTTCTGACCTTTTATTTTAAAAAATGCCATTTTATCCATTAAGCAGCGACTAAATTCACCTGCAACGGCTTCTGATTTATTCAACGATCTTAAGGAACTCAAAGAATGTTGTAACCAAAAATTTCACAATTTGTAAGTAATTCTACTATTGAGGAATAATTCCAAAGCATTTGAAAAGATTTCCTTGCCATTGTACACCAGCACTCCTAATATGAATAGTATCTGTTTCTTACCTTTTGGAAAATTCTGGAATATAAGTTGATCCTGGACTCGGATAATCAGTATGTGGCACTTAACTACGCTGCCCATTTAGTTTTGTTATCGGAGACGTGGATTGTGTCTCCTCTGGTCCCCACTGAAGTTGCGAAAGAATAAAGAGAACTTAATCACCAAGCCAGGACCTGAATGCATGCTTTTTGTTCGTCTATGTTGCACCAGGTATTCTAGGTGAGGCACAAAAGTTATTGAATGACCTTGGTTGCCATGAGTGCTTTTTTTTTTTTATTTATCGATATAAAGCTAAGAGGTCTCCCATCAAATCTTTTATTCTGCTCAAGTACCTGAAGCAAACAGTGCCCGATGAGACAATGAATATAACTTTACATGTATTCAACGTTATTCACATGTGATTAAGTCTCACTACTTCCTTTAAATCTTCGTATTTTATGCAGCAGTTTATTTGTTTTGCGCTTAATTACTTAATTATTTTACTCACTTGTTTTATGTTGATTATTCATATCTAAAAATAGCTCGATAAATAAATTCAAATTTAAAAAATCTATTTTAAAATGCTGATAATTCAATATTCCATTCAAATTATTGAAGTCTAAGTTCATTATCGAATAATCTACTGTCTTTTTTATTGTGTTATTCTTACTTTCCATATCTTCTACAGCCTTGTTTGTGTTTTCTTTCATCATCTCTGACACGTTATAGCTTGTGATGCTCTATTTTATTGGTTTTATTTATAGGTTTCATGCACTTTGAGTTGCATCTATACAGAAACGTGCGATACAAATTAAAGTGAACTGATTTATTTTTTATCTTTACTGAATGTATTGGTTGGTTATTCCATTTATTAACTGTTACATTGAAAAGAGCATATTATTAAAATGCTTCCTTAACAAACTGACTGAATATTACTGTAATGATATGAAAGAGTCACCAAAGGAAAACTGTTTGTTCACAGTGTTTCTTGACCGTGTAATAATCTAATGTAAATACACGACTGGATAATAGATTATTTACAGTTTCTATATTTCGGCAGCTCGGCATGCGTCTCCTCCTTTCGCAGATTTGTGTTTTACTATTTGAAATGATGATTTGTGTGAAAGTGCTAAAATAATGACATTACATTTTTAGAAACATCTTGTCCTGGCTTTTTTTTTTTTTCATCAACCCTCACAGCTTCAGTAATTTCAATGCAATTTCAGAATCTGATTGCTCTTTTGCTTGAATGCTAATCATTGTTACTGTATAACTCGTTTTCTGCTCTGTTCTTTCACAGTTAAGAAAAGGTCGTTCAGACGAGGAGTAAACACAGCAAAGTGCACCGACTTACAAAACCAACAGATGTGCTTTCCTGCATCGCCGCTCCCTCGATTTTTGTTTTTCATCTTAAAAAATATGTTATCATTATGACTGTGTTTAAAATAATTGTGATGGTTGGCCTAAAATTGTCACATTTTCTTCTCTTTCTATGGATAAAGTCATATTAAAAGGCCCAATTTTTCCTTGCATTAACATATGACCTGTATCCAGAAAAAGCAAAACACGTGAATCCAATGATGGTCCCTGTCACATACATTAGCATAGAAAAATGAATGCGATACATTACAGGACGTGTATGCTCGTGTGATAAAGGTTTGGATTTTGTGTTTTTCATGGGGAAATGTGGGAACATATTCGAAGATGTACATACGACAACATACAGCATACTAAAACTGACGGCTACCTCCACACACTCTGGCTGTGCCCACCCACACAACCTTTCTGGACAGAAGTAAGCACCGCACATTCACTATTCCTCGGCCATAACATCCTATTATCCCCCTCCGTATGCATGCATACCACTCAACGCATGTTCTAAACCATCCATAACACCTCTACTTGTAGCTCTAATTACCACCAAGAAACAGAACTTAACTGGAAATTAAGAAATTTAACTGGAAAAATAAGAAAAAAAATCAATATCTCACTATGGTTGGATCTCCTAATACAACAAATATCCATGAACAACAATCAGCTGGACAAAAAACAATTAAAACAGTTCAATAAAATATATTCACCAATCCTCAAATCTACTCTGTGCCCAGTGAGCTAAAGCCACAACACAAATACAAATCTAAATCTAAATCCTGATCCTGATTTTCCCAAACAGATCAAACTCCCGTCTTATTTCCAAATTTTCACTCCTTCTCAATTTTTTTATTTTTTCCTCTTTTTCTCTTTTTTCTTTTTTCTAGCTTGTTTGTTTGTCTGCTCTTGTACTGTGGGTCTTACTCTTTGTTTTTGTCCCTCTTCTTGTAGATTATTTGTACATATGTTTTACTAATATAGACTTTGTATCTTGTAGGTCCACTCTGTCCATGTACGTATTGCACTAAATGATGAATAAAGAAAAAAGAAAAAAAAAAAGAAAAGACAACCGTGAGGAGAAAGATTTGAAACTCAAAAAAAAAAACATTAGAAGAAGAAGAATCCAAAGTCAGCAGCAGAGCGCGTTGGTCAGACGCATCTAACCGAACACACATTTATTTATTCTTTTTATTTTGAACACAGAAACTCCACACCGTCCTCTGGCCGCTTCAGCCCAAGTCGTAAATGAACAAATTATACTTTAAGTTACATCAAAAAGAGCCGTATTATCATGACAACCATATACAACCATTAAAGACGCATGTGCCTCTTTTCTTAGGCTCTGAAGAATGGCCTCCAACTCCAAATGAAGCTAGCCGTCCATCTGGCTGCCTGTATTTTCCACCACTCTCCGCTTTTACATTAAACACCGGAGGCCGTCCGCATCAGCTGTCCCTGACACGTCCTTCGTCTTGGCAGGTGTGACTGTGTACCACATAGATGAACTGCTGGTGAGGACACTGAGCCTCAGTATGGAGGCCACAACCGTTAGCCATCAGCTCCATGGGTCAGTACAGAGTGGAGATGCCTGCACAGCGACTCCTTGGACCGTTCCATGCAGGCTGCATGGTCTGCAGGAGGCCAAACACACAGGTGCAAATATTCAATCAAATTATGAAGTCGATTGTGAAGTCAAACATAAGAATCTAGAAGCAGTGCTGCAGTGCAATGATTCAGAGTGAGCCAACGGAGTGAAGGACCGAGTACAAAAATCAACAAAAAGAAATCTCCAAAACCTGGACCGGATGGTGGAAATAGTTTGTAGGATGGCTGTGAGGGGTCACAGGGGGATTTCAATGATGTGTTCGTCTGACTGTATAGTAGGATCCTCTGCAAGACTTGTGAAAGTTATCTTACTACATGTAATCAGTAGGAACAAGACACAGTTTTTACATGATTATTGTATATATGTACGCAAGTATATGTGTGATCAGCAGCAGCATCATTTTCTTGACCTTCTTGATCTTGTTTTCAGAGGCAACAGATGCTCCTCTCCCAAATAACTCCTCCAGCTCTTCCTGGTGGATTCCAGGGCCTTCCCAGGCCAGCTGAGACATAGAATCTCTCCAGGTCCATGATCTTCCTTGGGGTCTTCTCTGAATCCGTCGTGCTTGGAAAACATCCATAGGTAGGTGCCCCAGAGCCATCCTCATCAGTCCATGGGTTGCCACCATAACATGTATGGTTATCAAGATATCATAAAGACATACCATCCTTACACAATCTCTTTCTATGTTAATTCTGAATAATAATAAAAAAAAATTTCTTAATGACAGATTATCGTCCTTTATATTGTAGGCACAAATGAAAACAACATTTGAGATAAATAGATGAATATTTGTGGTCTAAGATATGCAAAGAGGTAATGAGCAATGGGGCAAAAATTTGATTTGATGCACATTCTCCAAATATGGCCTCCTTTGCAAGTTAAAGACTATTAGGGACAGAATTGTTTAGGGGGAAAGGGTGATCGCTCAGTGATCGAAGGGTTGACGGTTCCATCCCCTGCACCTCCATGTCAAAGGTCCCTGAGCAACACCTTAACCCCAAATTGCTCCTGACATGGGCCTTACGTGGTTGGTGAATGGATGAATGTGAGGCAAAAACGTTGTGAAGAAATGCAGTCCATTTACCATCCATTACTGTGATCCAGTATTAATATGGACTCTACATGCAAGCAGATTCACATTACAAGTACTCTGTGTCAATTTTGATTCTTGTAGTGTTTTTACAAACCGTTGACTTATGGGATACTTCAAACAGGAGAGAGGAGTTTTAATCACATCGCCAACCTTTTCCTAACTCTGAAGTGACAGCATAAAATACACAAAAATATTATCTAAAAAATTTTACAAGAAGTGTGATGGAGGCCAATAGTTAATATGTCTTTGAAATATCTATTCACCATGATTGTTAAAAGCATTGAATAAATGCTTTTTGAAAGGTTGATAGATAAAGCAGACATTTTTAAATTTTTAAACGCCGGAATACCAAATTCATTCCCTCGTTTACTTGTAAAAAGGACGATTGTGCCAATATTAAATACTAGAAATGTTGAGCGCTTACATTTACCACGGGCTTGAAGGTTAAAGAGAGACACATATACCAAGGTCGAAAACTTGCAGTTCTCTAATTGTCGGTCACTCCACTACTTTTCAAGGGTATCTCTAAAGACATAAATGTGCAAAAGGACTATTGTACATCAGTCAACCTCCAGAACCTCCCAAACTTTATATTGCTCAAGTCTTTTACACAATTTCCCTGAACGATGTAGTTTGGCTATGTTGTAGCTTCGTAGCCACGCCACAATCTTAAATCTGAGTTCATTAAAAACATGTTGAACTTGAACCTGCTCTGAGTAATTTAATAACCTAATTTAATACAGTATTCTATAAATCTGCCAGTATAACTAACACTAACAGATGAACAAGTGTGGGGGAGCAAAAGCCCGACTGAAAGAGGGGAGGGCCCTCAATGAAATCAATTAGAGGGGCCATCGTAAGAGCAAGGCCTAGCAATGCACAAAGTCAATCTGTTATCTCAAAGATCATTAGAATACATACGGAATAAGCATGTGTATGTCATCGATAAATACATTGATAATTAGATAAAGATACAGTACATAACAACAATATTCCATAAAAGCTGCTTGTGCCCTGAGTTTTTTCCATAATGTTGGATAATCTACATTTACTCTTTAATTGACAGTTATCATTTCTGAATATGTACCTCAGCGTTAATGTGAATGAGAGACTTACATTGAAGCTTGATGGCATCCTTGGCCTGTGTTGCGTACAGATGGATCACATTATGGATGTCGTCTACAGCTGCAGGGGTTCTCAACCTTTTGTCATGTAAGCCCACATTTGATTGATTAGGAGGATCTTATTCCCAAATAAATGAGAGAGAGACAGACACAGGGATAAAAAAAAAAAAAAAAGTAAATGGACTGCATTTCTATAGCGCTTTTCTAGTCTGTAGACCACTCAAAGCGCTTTACAATGTTTTGCCTCGCATTCACCCATTCACACACTGACAGCCGAGGTAACCATGCAAGGCCCACCTGCTTGTCGGGAGCAATTTGGGGTTAGGGTCTTGCTCAGGGACCTTAAACATGGAGGAGCAAGGGATCGAACCGGCGACCCTTTGAACACTTGGCGATCATCCTACCACCTAAGCCACGTCGTGGCTTAGTAACATTTAACATGACTTAGTAACATGACAGAAAAAAATAAAAAATATTTTGTGTTTTGTGTTGGAGTTTTTTCAATTTATGTGAATTCTTGAGCACAGTTAGATATAAAACCAATAACTAACTAGATTTGTAATTTGTATATAATAATAATAATAATAATAAACAATAAAACAACAACAACAATAATAATAATAATAATAATAATAATAATAATAATAATAATAATAATAATAATAATAATAATAATAATCAGCATAATAATAATAATAATAATAATAATAATAATCAGCATCATAATAAGAACAATAATAATAATAATAATAACAATAATAATAATAATAAATGTTATTTATTGTCTCAACCTGCATTGATTTGTTTTGTTTTGTTTTGTTTTGTCCCCAAAACACATTCAAACACAACATATTGATTTT
>OMNV01012723.1:0-13560 GCA_900303265.1 Brotula barbata
GCCTCAATGAGGAGCAGTGGGCAGCCAACATATGCTCACACACACACACACACACACACACACACACACACACACACACACACACACACACACACAACAGCGCCCGGGGACCAACTCCAGATCTTCTACCTTGTCTTGGTCAGGGACAACAGCAGGAGTGATTAACCTAACATACATGTTTTTGTGGGTGGGAGAAACCGGAGCATCCGGAGGAAACCCACTCAGGCACAGGGAGAACATGCAAACTCCACACAGAAAGGTGCGGAAGTCGACCCCGGGATTCGAACTCGACCTTCTTGCTGTGAGGCAACAGTGCTAACCACCACTCCACCGTGCCGCCCAAGGGGAGGGGAGGACATGCAGCAAAAGGAACAGGCTGGAATCAAACCTGTTCTGCTGCGGTATGTGCAGGTGATCAACAGGTGAGACTCCGGGTCACCCAAAAATGTACTGGATAATCCTAAAGTGCAGACTGTGAAATTGTTATAAGACATCACATCCCAAGCTCACGTTCAAGTTGAGGGCGATGGGACGTTTACATCCTTTGCTCTTCTACTGACACTCCTTGAATAATTCTGATGTCATTTGTTTATCGAATCAGGAGGTGGGAGCCTTTAATTCTCTCGTTTTAGCTAATGGTGTGTGGATGGATCAGGGCGGGATGGAAAGCATGAAATGGTGAGCCTGCATTGGAATCCACCTCACAGCCATGTCGCCTCCAGTTCAGCACCACGGCCAGCTCCCTGCACAGAGGACCCTCTCTGCTCCGTTTCATCCACGGCCCCTGGCTAAAACTGATTGCAATCACTGCTGAATTCTTATGAAAAGCAGGCCTGGGTGAGTCATCAGTCTGATAGATTTTGAACTAAGTGTCTCCGAAATTTAACGGTGTATTGAGATGGAAATTCTCGGCTGCAACTCAAGGAGACGGACATTTAAAAAGTTTTGAAACCAAGGCTTCAAAAATGTCCTCCCTGACTGTCGAGGATTTCTTAGAACCAGTCTGTCTTCGAACTTGAACCTTTGCTAATGTGAGCTTCATCTGAGCACACACACGCACACTTTCACAGATACACACACACACACCCTCACATCCCTTGTTAACGGGCTCCAGTTGAGCGATATCGTCTGTCAGGGGACAATCCGTCAAAGACAGGACACAAAGTTGGCAGGGAAGAACAGCAGGACAATCAGATAGCAGAGAGGAGTGCTGCCAACATGGGGAATAGGGCAGAGAGAGAGAGAGAGAGAGAGAGAGAGAGAGAGACAGAGAAAGGAATTGTAACCACTTCTTCATCTGCTCGCCAACTGAACGCAGTGCTTAAAAATCCTTAGCCCGATGTTGACCTCAAGTCACTGCAAAGGTTTGTGAGGTAACAAAGAGGCAAAAAAAGAGAGTTTTAGTCTGTGTGTGAGTGAGTGAGTGACACATGACCCATGGTGAACTGCTGGTCATGTCATGACCTACTGGTGACATATTCTGACAGACTTCTCTCATCTGTAAATTCATACTAGCAGTATGAAGCATAAACTGCTGAACACACACAAATTTCGTATTTGTTCCAAGATTTGTTTTAGAGTTAATAAAGAAATGGCACAAAAGTCACAATTTGTCACTGAAATAAGACCATTATTTACGTTCACCCCAAAAATATGACATTTATTATGACAGTTTATCCTTTATAATCTCAAGTCTGACTATTGAGGCCAACATCAGGTTTCTGTTTAATTCAAAAAAAGGTCTTGTGGTCTTGCTTCTGTTTCTTTGTCCACCTGTCGTGCGCTCGTCATACCACTATGGGGGCCTTTTACCATCGTCTAAGTCACACAGGAACACGCAGCCTGGTGTTTTTCAGTTGTACTTTGCTGTATTTAACAGCCGAAATTCCAAAGAAACAAATTTTGAAACACATTTTAGGAGCTGGAACACTAAAGAACAGTGCTGTATTTATTAAGGCCGCATGACAAGATGGAACCAAGCTGTTTTACAGCCTGTTCCTGGTCCAATGTTATGGCAAATGTACTGCATTTCTATGGCTCTAATATTAGTCAAGAGACCACTTAGGCTCCTTACAATTTATGCCTCACATTAACCAATTCAAAAACAGACAGCAGGGGTGCAAGGCAATTAGGGACCCTGCCACACGCAAAGAGGACGAGGTGAGCAAACCTGCAACTTCATGACAACTGGATGATCACCTGACTAAACCAGAGCGTTTAAAATATGCTTGTTTTTGGTTTTGTTTTTTTAATCAGCATATCTAATTGTTTTCGTTCGTTATGTACCCATCATGTGTGTGCCAGGCTCAAGACGTGGTGATTCACCTTTTATCTATTCCACATCTGATACATCGACGAGAAAACATCCCCGAGCTCTTGACTATCATCAGCACCATAACTATCAATGTGATATTTGAGCAACTACAGGTCATAAAATGAAACAAAAATGTTAGTTAGATGTTCGTTTGGGGGCTGCTGAATGGAAAGACCTTCAACATCTATTCAGGCAGAAAGATTTTTTTTGTCACAGACCACCTGCAATCCCTCCATGTACCACCAGGGGAGCACTGGTTGAAAACCAGTGACAAAACCCCGACACCACTGCAGCCAGCCAGTCATTCGATTTTGAAAAATGATTTCCTGTTTATTAAAAACGCACTGTGCATGTCTCTCTCTCTCACACACACACACACACACACACAAGAACGACATCATCCCTGGTTCCTTTCCAGACATGTTCCTCTGTTACATTTCATTCTCGTCTCCCCTAATTTCTCTTCTCTCTTCACCTTTGTTCTTAATTTCCTGTTTCTCATTTTTATTAACAATTAAGGCAAATAAATCAAAAACATTTCTCTGTTCTCCAGCTGGAGTCTGAAGAGCCCTGGTCTATGTCCAAAGTCAAGCACAGCCATCCGTACATCCGTTTATACGACTTTGGCACACACTGCTCATTGGGAGTGCACCGCCGTGTGGACTTAAATGTAAATGAACTGCAAGCGGTGAAACACACACACACACACATACACACAAAACTAAGTTGCTGTCAACTACAGCAAAAGTAGTCATACACAGAGCTCCCTCCAATCGATAGGCTGAGGTTCCCTTCTTCTGCTTCCCGCCTGAGTTTCCCAGCCTCCTCGGCGTGCCGTCCCGTACCTAACAACCAGCTCACTTTAGACAGCGTGCCTGACGGATTAACCTGGACAGCAGGATGGCAGCGTTTCTGCACCAAACAGCTGCTGCAGAGAGCTGGGGGTTCACGGCTGGGCCGTCAACTTAATCTCGTGATTTTTACCGGAGAGAGGTGAGATTATTGACTCGCTAACTGCTTCTGTGTGCAGCTCTGGGGGAAAGAAACGTGTAGACATTAATGCATCGTGGCCATGAACGAGTTGGGACGAGATGTATTTGTACGGGGAAGGTTTGTTTAAGGAACATATTTGACCGCCGTGGAGTTTTTAAATATTTTACCAAAAAAAAAAATGACAATTGTGAGTCGAAATCAATATTGTCCCATTTAAAGCTGGGAGTAATGGCGGAGTACTTTTCCCGGTTTTGCCCCCTTAAAGTCATACTGTGGGTGGCACAGCGGTGCTCCATTAGCAGATGTTTTCGTACTACAAAACTGAACTCGGTTGTAGAATATTCCAGTAATATTTAATGATCAGTGGGCTTTTACAGTAGAGTGAAATGCCCTGATTGCAGCAGTGACTCATTCAAGTCTCCATCAGGTCCTCTGTGTGAGCTCCCTCCTGGGCTCCTGGTGACAGATTAGTGGCTGCCTGGTGACATCTGGTTGGCTCAGAGGTTTCTTAGCAGCTGCTGGCCAGTCACGAGGCTGCTAACTGGCTGCTGGCTGGCTGTCTGACTCGCTGTCAACTCCTGTCTGACTGTGTGGCCCGTTACCTGCTGTTGTCTGGCTGCAGAATGGACACTGACTGCTGCTGAACAGGCTTGTCCACACCTCCAGAGACCCAAATACCGGGTATAATGGAATAAGAGCCGGAGGTTTCATTGTGTTTTCGCTGCACCGCGTTCACCAACAGCCCCTAAAAGACTCGAGGTGAAGCCGGTTCTCGTGTGTCACCGGAGTCCAAAGTTTTCATAGTGCTAAACAACGAAACGATAAGAGCGAAAACGACGCGACCTTTATGAAGACAGTAAACTTTTACAATCACACTTAAACAAACTGAAGCATAACATTAATAATGAATTCAAACAGCTCAAAACTAAAAAAATAATGGAAATAAATGATTCATAAGTAAAACAACAACACTGTGCTCATCTCTCTCCGCTAACCGTGGTTCTGTCGACTCGTACCCGTCGCCATCGCCTCTGTCATTTACGTGGCCGTTCCCACGGTTTCCTCGCACGTTAATGCGAGCACGACGGAGCGTACGTTTCACTGTATTGGCGTCGAGTCTTTGGAAATTGAGGTCAGATTTCAAAGCTTCTTTGCCAAAGCCATCAGGCTAGCATAGCAACTGTCCATGAGTGTTGTTAAGGTGAAATATGGCAAACCACAACAACACTGGAGAAGTTAAGGTCCAATCAGCGTAGGCGGCTCATTCAGGTCTACTTCAAGTTAGGATGCCGATTATTATCCTGTCCAACACACACTAAAAAAGGAACACATTCTTAACAGTACAGTTTTTCCTTATCTTGTACAATTGGATTGTTGTGATCACATGTCACACCCATGGTTTACACCTTTTCTGAATAACACACTGGAGGAGTGTGTTTATCTGTGTGTCTCTGCCTTTATAATTTCAATACAACTCATATGAATGGGGAAAAAGGCACAAACTCTAAAATTAGGAAACAGCAGACTGGACTCTGTGTCCAGTGTGTGTTTGTCTCCACAGGAATTTAAATGGACAATAGACACTTTCCAATTCACTCCTCTGTAGAGACTGTGGATACTCAAAGAAAAGAGTTTGAGAGAGGAAGTTAGCCCTTCCTGAATAATGGTTGCTTGATCTAATAATGTGCTGATCATCCAAACAACTTCGCTTCCATCTCACATTAGCTTCTTTGTATCACCAAGCCACGTATTCCTGGCAGCTGACAGCATTCCTAGCTAGCTACAAACTAGCACTCAGGCTACGATTAGCATTGCCTTCTCGTAGTTACCTGAAAAGAAGATGTGTTTGCTTTTCAGTTTGAAATCCTACAAAAACAATACATTCCAAATGATGTCCCATTCACTGTGGTGCATTCACAATTAATGGAAATGTGTAAACGATACTTTCAATACAATTAGGTTTAACTCTGCTGTTTACATAGCAGCATAGTTGCCAGCTTAGCACAGAGTAACACCATGGAATGAAGCTTGTAATTAGTAATAAATACATCTTAAATTAATATACCGGGTGAAATGTGTGAATTCTTTGCAGCGTTAATATGTAGTAAGCACGGGAAACGCATTGTCACGGGTTATCATGGATTAAACCATCAGGCTGCCCTGAAAGGGAGATCCGTTATTGCTTACCTAGCTACCTTCCACCTCAAGTTGCCTACAACCTTCCAAAGTCACATCCTAACGCGTATCCAGGGATCGGTTACACACGTGCGTTACTTTATTCATTTGTGAGCATTTCAGCAGACACTCACCTGTACAAAGTACAAATTAACGTCAAGAGGATGGGTCATTTCAAGGTCTCGGTGTAACCCGCACCTGGGCTAAAGTAAAACAAACGAGTCATTTCAATATTCCATAAGCGCCACACCGAGCGGACATAAACGCACACGCGTCCGACCCTGTGAGGGTTTTTTTGTGGCGTTTCCACAGTTTAAGTGTTTAAAAGGGATTTTGGGCTCACTAGAGAGCCTCCTCGTGCCGTGAAACCCATCTCTGTTCATTTTCATTACACCGGCGCCGCACGCCACCAGAAGCCCACTGTGAAAGTTTTCAGCCTCGTTTGAGGTCTGATGGTCCGATTCGAAATGGAGCTCTGAGGCAAATAAAACTGGTAGTCACTCAGAAAAAAAAAAAAAATCTGTCAGATAGGGACAAATGACTTGGATTTTCAGCAGGTTAATTTGCCTGTTCTGGATAGACAGACAGGTAACTTTAACGATGATTCATCCTGACATTCTGTTAAGTGAAAGCAGCAGAGCGCTGACGGGGTTTTAATACCGTTTCAGTGACAATTCGGCAATGTTTTCTCCTTCTTTAGATCCTCCACATGTCATGAAAC
Organism: Brotula barbata; assembly: GCA_900303265.1. Classification (NCBI taxonomy): domain Eukaryota; kingdom Metazoa; phylum Chordata; class Actinopteri; order Ophidiiformes; family Ophidiidae; genus Brotula; species Brotula barbata. The sequence goes on from OMNV01012723.1 coordinate 6,204, forward strand.
AAAAAGTCTGTTTACCCCCATTATATCGGCGCCGCATGGTTCCAGAAACAAACTGTGAAATAGTTCAGCTTCGTTCAAACTCTGCCGCTGATCTGATTTGAGGGAGGCCTTAAGGCGGAAAAAGTTACTTGCCTTAACTTCCTATTTGAAAATGTAGCACTTTTCGTAAATAAAATGCCTGATCAAATGTTTTTGTGCAATGAATGTCGCTGGCTTTATCGCAGTCAGCTTCGGGATTGATGTCGACACCCCGCGGTGATGGCTCGGCTGTTTTCCTTCTTGCAGAGAGTAGATGTGGCTGATTGTGCGGCTGTGAGGAATACTGACAGTTGGAGACGGAAAGCTGCGCCAGTCCAGGAAGACGCCCAGGTACGTCGTTCACCCGATCCTATTCATCCCGTCAAGCTCTCCAATCAGATCTCCGTCCAACTGATTTAGTAGCTCGCTCACACCTCCATTCGCTTTTCTGTTTGTCCAATCGTGTTCATGCATGCTAGGGGGCTGCACGATATGGACAAAAACTGCAATGTAACAATGACATGTAGGTGCATGTTCTTCTTTGTGCTTTATGGTGCATTAGCGCCTCCTAAAGGACTGGAGTGTTACACTGCAGACCCTTCAATTAGGTGGATTTGTTAATCGAGGATTTCTTGTATTCAAATTGCAGATTTTTCTCGCATATTCGTGACGGTTCGAAACTGGTGTTGCAATCCTGCGGCCCTACTTACAATACATCCAACGACACAAAGACCACAAACTAAAGCCTTAAAAAAAATATGTTTTCTTCCTTCCTTCTCATCCATAGAACACATTCAGAGCAAAACCAGGCAGCCAGAGAATGCACAGGCCTGCGTTGTGGGGGTGTTGCTACAGGCTACTAGAGGGAAGATGAAGAGCAAACCAAACTCTCCAGTCTGAAGGCTTATCAAACACCAACGTTTATGCTCCTGCGAGGCTGGAGAAATCCGGAAAGTTATCACAACAGCAGTAACTTTCGCTTTAGCCTCCATGCTCGGGACATGAGCAGTAAATCAGCGGACTACAAGGTAAAGGCTAAAAGGTGTTCTGATCGGTGCACATTTATAGGTCAACAAATTGCATTGCCGAATGTTGCAGTGTGTATTGTTGGTCTGAACAGCTGTACGAACAAGGAGAGGAGCTCAGATATCTGCTGGTTCGGGCATCTAACGAGGTATTCTAGACACGTCCAAGTGGGAGGAGACCACAGGGAGGACCCAGGGAACGCTACCCACCCATCTGATCTGAGAATGCCTCAGGCTTCCCCAGGAGGACTCAGGAACGTGACTTGGGAAAAGGATTACTGGGATACTTATTAATTCTGGTGACACTGTGACCCAGACTTGGCGCCAGGCAGAAGATGGATGGTTGGTTGATGATACCGTGTCCACATCCTCAGAATGTTGGCTGAATGTTAAATGTTTGTTGTGTTGGTGAAAATGTGGTTAGAATGTGGACTTGCTAATCTGAGTGATCTGAGTCCTGTAATAAAGCACATTTGGCATCATCGGCCGAAACCGCGAAAAATGATCTCCCAAAACAGCGTGAACAAAACCAAAGTAATACAAATCCAGAATAACGAGCCAAACTATCGCGGAGTGATTCGAGTCGTCTAATAAAGCACATTCGGCATCATCGCCCGAAAATGCGAAAAATGATCTCCCAAAACAGCGTGAACATAACCAAAGTAATACAAATCCAGAATAACGAGCAAAACTATCACTCTAGTTTAGGAACTGAGGCATCACACACAGAGAGAGAGAGAGAGAGAGAGAGAGAGAGAGAGGAAGATCAAGATATACATCTCAAACACTGACAAAGTCTCAAAGGAGCTATGAAACTGATGAGAAGAGGATCCATGGTGAGCCTGGAGGACTAGATAAATATTGACCTGAATGAATGAGGTCTGTCACAGTACATAAAGCACACACAAACAAACTCAAACTCCGCATCCATGTCCTTGGAAAACCTCTGGGTACCGGCACATACATATTTATCGTTGAGCTGTACATTAACAAAATCATCGTTAATATTTATGGAGGAAAAATGAAACTGAACCTGGATGCCAAATGTTGAAAAAAATATGAGCTGGTGTGTGTGTGTGTGTAATGTAAGCATGTATGTATGGATGAGTATGTAACTGATGCCGAAGACTGAGTTGTACTCTGAAGTGATAAAGTGTGTAAAAGTAGCTGGTATACACTTTTCATTAGATCACAGTGATGTTGTGAGCGCTCACAGGTTGGCAGTGTGTGTGTGTTTACATATAGTTGGACACAAGGTAGCATAAATAAAGATTCAAATAAGACAAAGTCAAAGCTCAAATCACAATTGTACAGCAAGCAGACGATTCTGTGTCGGCTGCTGCTGCTAATAATCTTATACGTACGATTCAAATCGTTTCTTCTGATTCGACTTCAACTAAGTACACAACGTTAGAGCGCCACTCACACAGCGCTCACATTTGCATCTTTTAACGTACGGACAGCGCAACAAATATCGCAGTGACATAAGAAAGACCAGAAAACAAAAGGAGGAAAGTTTAAAGCCTGTACAATTCTCCTCCGGACACCACCATGAATAGCATTTGTTGCTACTGTGGCCACCGAACCACCTAGCATAAGCTAATGAATCAGGTTTACGAACACCAAGCTCCCACAGCGCAGCAAACGGCAAACAAAAACATAACACATGTTTTTAAGTTTCACCAGCGTCCTACGAGCACTGTGTCCGCTTCGGCTGCCTGCAGTGCAGCTTCACAGCTAGCTAACAACTTACAAGCTAGGCAGCAAGGTAACTGCTAGCATGTTGAACAGCATTATTTTGGTATTTCTAAGTTGATAGCAAGCTAGCTGACCATCATAAATTTCACGTGGGTTGTTTAGATTGACGATACAGAATACATTAGAACAGACGGTGGAACAATATAAAATAAATAAGAACGATCTGTGTGTGTATGTGCGTAGTTTCATCAGGCCAATGTGTAATGAAGAGGAAGAAAGAGGGTTGAAAAATAAAAATGTGGCGTGTAATAGAGTAAAACATCCATTAAACTTGTCCAAAATCCTATTAATCACCCTGAACTGTTTTTCCTTGATCTGGACTGAATTACCAATTCATTTACCAGGCGTTGAAGAGACAACATGCATTTTTTACAAGTGCTCTAATTGTTTTTCGTCTATTAGGTGAGGATTTTTCTCAGCAGACAAAGTAAGCACGTAGCCGCAGTCAAATCCAAACCAGAAAAACGATTTATCCTAATTCATAAAGTAGCTCTGCTGTAAAATGTGTTGCAGTCAAGTGGGCTTCAACCAAAAAAAATCCCTTTGGCCGTGACACCTAATTAAGTGTGTGTGTGTGTGTGTGTGTAGGTATTTTTCATTTGCTTGTATATCGTGTGACTTGTTTACATGCAGACCTTTGATTTCCTTTATTTGGGAATCGCTCTTTATCGAGGCGAGTGTGAAAGTGGCTGCAGAGTGCAAACTGTCTGGTGCATTTTGCACAGCGGTAGCTAGCGGAGGAGGCTGGGGCGGATGGAAATTAATTTCCTGTCTTGCTCCTTGCTCACACCCTGCCTCCGTCGCTGCCAGAAATCCATTTACTTGTTATATTGGTCTATTAAAGAGCAGGGACAGCGGTTGTACATGAATCGATATTTTGCTACAAGTGTGCCATAGTTTGCTCCAAAAGGTAAATTTCCTTTCTGCGGCTTGTGCAAATGTGACCCTGCCTTGGCCGTTTCATCATGTCAACACGGGGACACAGAATACACTCCCTCCCTTTGCATCATCCTATCCTGTAATCTAATACGGGGTGAAGGGTAATGAAAATGAAAGCGTGAATTTCTCACACGAGGGGGCCTCAAATGAATCCTCTCCCACAGGAATTCTTCGTGATGTCACGGTGATGCCATTTGTGCGGTTCTTTTTCGACGAAACCGTGGAAATCTTTTCGCTCCGATGTAAGGCTGTTCGGAAAATGTCACTGTGTGCCATTCAACATGATTATGTGTTGTCAAACATCAAGGTTTCCCTCAAGGGTGAGCAAAAGCCACAGTACACTTCATAAAGGAGAACCTTCAGGACGAAGAGACATCTTGCGCGACTCAGGGACGGGCTCGTTGCGGTGACGTCATTTTCACACCGGTGTGATTTCCGCTGCGGTATTTCTGCTGGATTACCGCTCGGTGCGGTGCGATTATTTTTGAGTTGTAGTTTGTCAGACGTTTTTCCATGTATAACGGACCTTTCTCACCTCCTCAAACTCCATTAGATCCACAAATTTACTCATTTAACACTTTTTCTTTACATGGAGTTTAAACAGTGGTGTCAAAATCCAAATTACTACACGTGTTGTTGTAAGTACGAGCCGAGTCACTGGGTAATAAATGAAAACATAAAATAACGCAAGGTCGTTTTTCAGCTTGTGAATTATCAACATTATGACTCAACAGTGTGAACTAATGATGTCTTTGTCGAGGAATAACAGCTGTGCTAAGTGGAGCCTGAGAAGGCAAATTGGTAAACAGCATAATCGTCATAATAGCAACAACGAAAGAAAAAAGTGCAGAAAGGCGGAGTGAAGGAAGACAAACAGGCCATTAATGAGCTTAATGAGACTCACGGTGAGATCATTAATACCAGTTTCCCTGTGTGTGTGTGTGTGTGTGTGTGTGTGTGTGTATTCACTATCACACAGCCAGATCAACCGTCGATCACTTTGTTCGGAGCTTCAATTGTCTCAGCTGGATGCTTAATTATTTGATCATTTTACATTTCTACAGAAGCTAAGAGAGGATGTGCAGTATCATACGTTTTTCCTCAACAAAACAGAATACAGATTTCAAGAATATATTGATAAATATAGCAACCAGAGGCCGTCTTTTAGTTTAGCACGGCAAAACAGCAGCCATGTGTTGATCGGTTTGCCACATTATTGGACAATACAGGCCTGATGTAGGCTGGAATAGCCGGAATAACCACGTTACAAGATCGTGCATTATCCTCGAAGACGTTTTCCCACAATGTTTGGATTTCATTATCATGTGCGATGAAAACAGTTGATCAATGAAGCAAAATCGATTTCACAAGAGAGACCTCGTAGCTGTTGATTTATTGGGTCCGTCTTCATGAAATCTTGTTTTGAAAAGTCTAGTGAAATGCCAAAGTTACCAAATATATCAGCTGCCAAGATACCAAATATTTGTATTCTTTGGAAATCTTTATAAAAAGAGATCTAATACATCTTGAATGACGAGAAATTTAAGGGACACGAAAAAAAATACATCTTTGAAAAAACTAAGAATGGTGTAAAGGATTAGAGGATTTATTTTATTAGAACTTCTATTGAAACAAAGATTAATATCTTGGCAGTACTAACGGATTACTAAAGGCTAAACGCCCATTAACCATATCCAAGGTGATTTAAAAACAACCCTGAATGACTCAGCATAAAGTGGCCTCAATTGCCAATTCATTTCCAAAGGGTTAAACGAAAAAAAATATCAATAGTAAGGATCATATTCAGCTACAAACCACACACAGGCAACAGCTGAGGAGCACACACTCTAATTTGAAAAGAATTTACAAGAATTAAAGAAAGAAGATGCCAGGAAAGAACGAGACTCGGAAACTATCGACAAAACTAAACAAGTCTTCATCAGAAAACCAACCCACCAACCAACTGTGGCCCATTGGCCCCAAAAACAAACACAACAGCGCACAAACGCATCCAGCATTTGCGCAAAACGCACCTGAAGAAAACAAACATAATGTGTCCTACCTGGACCATAAGGAGCGCCATTAAACTCCAAACGGTGGTCTTCATGTCCATCGTTTGGTCCTGAATGTCCAGATTTATCCACATTAACGCTTCGTTGGTGGTTTCAAAAGGCTCCAAATAATTCCACCTAGTGCTCCATTCTCTTCTCTGTTTAGCTCAGAAACAAACCCGATTGTTTTCTTCCATTTTTCGCATCGCATTTTTTTTAGCTATTGGTCGGAATTCCACCGAATCTGCGTCGCTGTAATCACATCTCGTGTTACCAGGTGTTCGCAGGACTCACGTGTTCTTAATTGACGAAGTGCTGCGTTCAGGTGCCATAGGAAATTTGGCATAGTAATTGACAGGACCCGTTAACAGTTTTTAGACTGTGAAAAAATGGTGTAGATGCCATTAAATTGTAAATGAATGAATGAATAACGACATAAGGACTCAAACACAGCATCAGTTATTGGTTAAACTGTCAAACTTTTAATTATTTTTTTATTCCTTTTCAGTTATATGGCATGTTCTCCCTGTATCTTTATGGTTTTCCCTCAGTGTACACTTAATCACTTAAAAAAATCAAACGTAATGTGCATCCCTAATGGTAAACAAGAAAGCTGTCTTGATGTAGACACATTTTTGAAAACAGCATCTGTGTTGTTCTGATCAAAATCTCATGTATATAGTGTCCGCCCTCCTAACTTTTAAGAGAGTTATGGCACAATAATGATCAAAATATAAATAAACACATAAAACATTATAAAACATATGACCTTTGAATGTGATTCATATTCTAATGAATTCATACGTTATTTGATACCTCCCACTGTGTCCGAGAGCTGTTGATTCAAAATCTACTTCCTTTCTATTGCTAATTCTCAATAACACATTGAGCCCTGCTTTGAAGTGTTCAAACTAATCAATATGTTCGAGGTGTTTCAGTCTTCCCATATTGCATTATTAGTGTCTGTAAACAAACGTTTCTTGCCGTAATCAACGGAGCATTAAACTGTTGCTCACCATCGAGAATGAAAGTTGTCAGACATGGTAAACAAATCAAGAATTATCCTGCACCAGAGACATTTCGAGTCAGAAAACATTTATTTAAATTCAGCCACAAATCACCCACTGTGTCGTCAGAGGAAAAAGATTTGTGGTTGAAAGCTTTCCAACAAAACCAAACAACAAACAAAGTTTGTTCAAATTCAACAGAAGGGAAAACAAGTAAGAGAGTGATTATTTTCTCTCTCTTTATCGCACTGAAACACGAGGGGATTGAGAGTCCGTTTCATAATTACAGCAGGGAGCTCGGTACGGGCTCCGTGCACAGAGAAAAGCATCGGAACAATACGCATTGTATACATGTTGTGTAATTAAGAATATCATCAAGGCACTTAAACATGGTGGACCTGATCAGAGGAATACCGCACCTGTTGTCACGTATTTAATACCTGAAAACCATCAGTGTGTATTTGGATGGATTATTCACATATTTCTGAAATAAAGAATTACAATGGACGGTTGATTTTCACTCCGGCTCTCCTCCTCCTCCTCCTCCTCCTCCTCCTCC
>OMNV01012725.1:0-10679 GCA_900303265.1 Brotula barbata
TTCTTTCAATCGTTCAATTTTTCAATTTTTCTTTTTTCTAACCTTTTCTTTTTCCTTTTGATTTCTTTTTTCCTTTCAATCCTTCAATCTTTCAATTGTTCAATATTTCAATCTTTTAATCTTTCAATTTTCAATCTTTCAATCTTTCAATTTTTCAAAATTCAATCTTTCAATCTTTCAATTTTTCAGTCTTTCAATCTTTCAATCTTTCAATTTTTCAATCTTTCAATTTTTCTTTTTTCTACCTTTTTCTTTTTCCTTTTTTCTTTTTTTCTGTTTTTTCTACTCAATCATATCAATCTTTCAGTCTTTCAATTTTTCAGTCTTTCAATTTTTCAGTCTTTCAATCTTTCAATTTTTCTTTTTTCTTCTTTCAATCTTTCAATCTTTCAATCTTTCAATCTCTCAATCTTTCATTTTTTCAATATTTCAATCTTTCAATCTTTCAATCTTTCAATTTTTTGTTTTTCTTTGTTTCTACCTTTTTCTTTTTCTTTTTCCTTTTTTTCTGTTTTTTTTCTACTCTCAATCATTCAATCTTTCAATCTTTTAATTTTTCAATTTTTCAATCTTCAATTTTTCAATTTTTCATTTTTTCATTCTTTCAATCTTTCAAGCTTTCAATCTTTCAATTTTTCAATCTTTCTATCTTTCAATTTTTCAATCTTCCAATCTTTCAATCTTGCTAGCTCAGTCGGTAGAGCATGATACTCTTAATCTCAAGATTGTGGGTTTGAGCCCCATGTTGGGTGAAACTTCTGTAATTCTCATATGTCTGCTGCCTTGGATAAAAGCGTCTGCAAAATGCTAGTTGTATTTTCTCTTTTTTCAATCTTTAAATCTTTCAATTTTTCTATTTTTTTCTTTGTTTCTTCCTTTTTCTTTTTCCTTTCTTTCTTTCAATTTTTTATTTTTTTCTTTTTTCTTTTTTTATTTTTCGATCTTTCAACTTTTAATCTTTCAAATTTTTAATTTTTCAATTTTTCCTTTTTAATGTTTTAAAAAAAACCTTTTTTAATTTTTAAATTATTTTTGTTATATTTCAATTTTTTTCTTTTTTACTTTTTTCTTTTAACTTTTTTCTTTTCTTTTTTCCATTTTTCTATTTTTTTTCTTTCTTTTCTACTTTTCTTCCTCTTTTCTTTGTTTATTATTTTTCTATTTTTTATTTTATTCTTTTTCTATTTTTCTGTTTTCTATTTTTCAAAAACAATTTTTTTTTTCTTTTCTTTCTTTTTCTGTTTTCCTTTTTTCAGTCTTCTTTTTTCTTTCATTCTCTTTTTTCTTTTTCCTTTTTTCTTTTATTTCTTTCTTAATTTTTTCTTCTTTTTCTCTTTTTTTTATTTTTACTTTTTTATTTCTCCTTTTCTTTCTTTCTTACTTTCTTTTTTCTTTCTTTCTCTTTTTTCTTTTTTTTTCTTTTTCTATTCTACTTTGCTTTCTTTTCTCTTGTTCGCGATGAGTTGCTCAGACACTGTGTTTTTGATGAGACAATGAGAATTCAGTAACGCCACTTACACTTTCATCCACACGGGTGCACTGTGCATCTGCAAATCATCTCAACTTTTTACTTCTTTGTTCATCATCATGATACCCATGAGTCCACGTGTTTTCTTTTCAGCGGGTTCCCACCGCAAAAACATAAGCTTTGAACAGTGTGGTCATCGAATGATCGGAAGATTGTTGGTTCATGTAAAAGGGAGCCTGAGAAAGTCCCAAAAATTTCAAGATACCAAGTACATCAGGATGCATTCTGGGGGAATGAGTATAAAAATGATACACAACACACACACACAGAAAGTTAAGGGGCACTTAAAATGCAAGTCCATTAAATTGATCCACAAAAAAAAAAAAATCCAAAAGTTTGCCTTAAAATGTAAGGCCACTTAATTTACTGGTGTCTAGGGGTTTGGAAGCCACAGAAATCATGTGTGTAATGTACAATATGCATACGTGTTATTTTGAGGCATTTTGTGTGTAATTATATCAAGATTTGCTGTTTAAGAGGTTTAATCCTGAACCTTCTAATTCAGCAGAATGATCCTTAGACTGTCTCCCTCTCCTTTACCTTCTCATTCATTAAGCAGATACTGTGTGTGTGTGTGTTTCAGGTTCAGTACACTGTGATTGACCAGTGTTCTGCAGTGATGATGGAGGACTTCTCTCTGTCCAACAACATTCAGCCCCTGACTCATGGCAGGGGCTGAATACAGCTTCTCTTCACAAGTATATGACAATGATGGACACTTGAGGGGGCAATGATGGATCCTCTTCCAGGACCTCATCACCTTGGAGATGGTTGCCAAGGCACTGCTTAGTGCCCAGCGTGGTCACATCCTTGACCACACTGCGGTGGGTTGTGTCATCTTGGTGGGCGTCCTCTAGGAGTCGCAGGGGTGGGGCAACTCATCAGTGACAGTCTGAGCAGCTGCAGCCATGCACTTAGGTTGACGGCAGACAATGTTGGCGCCATCCAAGTGGTGATGCGGCACTCCAGGGATCTGATGGCACTCAGATAGACTATGGGGACAAGTACAGTAGTTGAAGGGGGAGGAAGCACTGAGTAACACATTGTGACAGAATGGGTGAGGAGGAATGAAGAAAGAAAGAGGACGGGGAGAGGAACATCGCCTCATCAGTGTCTGCTGGGTCAAATTCTGGCGATGAAATCTATATTTCCTGTTCCACATTTGAAATTTTCACTTATTTCAGCACACTCACTAACAGAGGGATGCAGACTTAAGACGTTAAGTAGCCTTAACAGTTTATGTCATGTGGAAGATTTACTTTTCTTGTTAACAGAATAACTGATGCAGTAAAACAGGTTGGAAATGTCAACATTCATTCATTCAGTCTTTATGTCAAATCACATTTACTTTACCTATGAAAGAAAAAACCGTCAATCAATCAAAACGTCTCTGAAGCGTAGAGTTTTAAAAATGAATAAGAAAATCTTCTCATTTTATTTTCACAACTAATTTAACTTCTGATATTATGTGTTCACCTGTTTTTACAGTAGTGTTTCAAACACAACGTCATTACCTCCCAAACAAATACAAAACAAATTATTACTGTTTTGATTATTTAGTTACTTAAAAGGCAGTATATTTCTGTTGTCCCTTTTTTCCTTTGTGTCTGAGAAAGTGGCCGTGAGGTGTGTGTATATATGCATGTGTGCGTGTGTGTGTGTGTATTTGTTCATGGGGGTGGGGACTCTGTGATGTGGAAGGAAGTCGTCTGGTCTAATAGATCACAAGAATGCAACAAAAATGAACAAACTCGTCCCAAATTTATTTTGATAAATCAAATAATTACAGAGAATTTTCGGGACAGACAAACCCTCACCAACCCTCAAATGCCTTTGCTTGGAAACCTATGGATTCACGTGTTAAACATGTTTGTCTTCGAAAGCTATGCTAGATGTTGTTATTCATGTTCACTTCTGCCTCAGAAAGTGTTTTCGTATGTGCTTTGACCCTGGAACATCTGCGTTTTTAACAGTAGCTGAGAGAATGTTGGGGAGAGTCATGCGGGCTGTTGTAACTAGTAGCCAAAATAAATTTTACGAGGTGGTTTTATAGTATAACATAGCTTTTATTGTGCAGGGATCCATAGGAATCCATCTAAAAGCATAGAAGCCTGATAAGTGGACACTGAACATCTCTAGAATGATACAACGTACAATCTACGAGTCACTATTTAGTCGATGGAGATTACTGATACAATTTTGACTAAACAATAAAGAAGCTGACAACAGTGATTTGGAAAGAATGATTTTTTTTTTTTTTTGCATTGTATTCATTTATCCTGTCCGTTTGTTCGTATGTCCTAACAGATGGCCTACAGAGGCGACGCCCAGTGTGTTTACAATACACAAACACTGTACATACACACAATCTGTCAGTATCTGTTTACTTTCTCTCTCTCACACACACAGCTGACTCCCTTTGTTCATCTCAAAGACTAGACAGACTCCCGCTGCGCTATAGGACCGGGGGCAAAGGTCATCCCAGATATCACTTCCAATCATCTCGCTGGCTGGAGTTCATCCAGTGCAGCAACGAGTACAAAAGACAAAGAGCAATTAAGGATAATAATGGAATACAGTCAAAGCAGACATAATACAAAGGCAAAGAAAAATTAATTAATTACTTAATTAAGTTAACGAATCGAAGAAGCCACGTGTCTGGAATTTATAAAAATAGCATTGAATGAAGAAACGAACTGTTACACTATTAAGGAGGAGGAGGGTGAAGATAATAGGAAATAACTACCAAAAAAAGAATCGTATGCACACAATGTCTGATAAATGTTAAATTATTTAAATGACTGGAAAAAAAATCTAATTTGAAGGTGACATCATGAGGTTTGATTTCATACTGGGACGCAAATGAAACCAGATTTAATTAGCAAAGGACGGAGAAAAGGAACACATGGTTTAAGGTAAGACAGCTTTGTGTGTGTGTGTGTGTGTGTGTGTGTGTGTGCGAGAGAGAGAGAGAGAGAGAGAGAGACTTGGTGACAGTTTTGACAGTTTGGTAGTTCATTATCGTGTGTTTCAAGCATTGTATAATTCTGTTTTGTCTCTCTGTTTCCCTGCCCTGATCTGTTTATAGTTGAGCCTATTTGTTAACACGATATCTAAAGGTTATTGATGGATTCCTATAAAAGTTAGTGTGCAGATGGAAATAACCCTGATGGTGGCCCTGTGACAACTATTTTACCTCTGGCCTGTAACTTTTAATTCTTTGTATCGCCCCCAACAATTTCATGTTTTTAACACCAAATTATCTATGCATCTGAATGTCTGGAAAAAGATGGAACAAAGATGCATTTTTGTTTTATTAACATTCCTTATTGCTTGGTTATCATTGTCTGCCTAAGATAAGGGATTGATGCTACTCATCTGTGATCTTAGAGTTCTTCAACCAGTGCTGGCACAGCTATGTTTGTTCTCTATTGAGGTTTAATTGTTTCTAATTGTAATCTATTACAAAAAAATCTCTAATATGTGTCACCTCAGGTTCTGAATTATATGTTTATTGTCAATATTTATGGGCATTTTAACCAAACAGGAAATGAGAGCTTTATTGATCAACTGATAGTTAGAGGAGGCCACTTTATTAGTGTAGATTAGCTGTTGTCATATGGTTGAGACGTGTACATTTGGACTAAATTTTCATTTCCAATTAGAATTTTTTGAATATTTGACGTGATGTGTCATAACTTGTCAATCAACCTACACATAAGTATATCATTCTCAAGCCAACTGTCTTTACGTTGCCTGTCTATGACACTAAAGCCACTAAATTTGCTCAGCTGCAGTGTGATGTTCACAAACACCTCTCCCTCTCTCTCTATTTCTCACACACACAAACACTGTTAGTCTGCTTCCAGTAGGCTTTTTAATTATTGACACTCATGAAATATGCAACGCACGTTAGTGTGTGCAGGCCTGTGCAGAACACACACACATGCACACACAGTCTGCAGTGTGTTTGGCTCTGAGCTGTACATACTGATTATATAAGAACACGTGTAGGTCTGAACACTGCCGCTTGTTTCTGCTGCTGAAAATCTTCGTCTGCCAGGCAAACAGCAGGAAGGTTCTGGGTTTGAATCCCGTGCTGACCCTGATCCTTTCTGTGTGGGGTTTTCATGTTCTCCTTATAAAAAGACATTAGAATATCATGAGATCCATTATTATTACAGTAAGCCTTACTTTTTTAAGCTATGTCATTTTTAATTCCCCTTAAAGCTTGTCTTAATTCCAAATGTGTTGGTATCAATTTATAGAGATTTGGATGTATTTAATATCTTTGGAAACGTTGGGCTTTTGACTAGAATTTAAAATAAAACTTCAAAGTTTAAAAGTGTATTGCTGTTTTAAATTATATTATTTATAATCAAAGCTTCTGCTGAGAAAACACCCACATGCTTTTATTTTATCCAAACAACTTCATTGCCACAGAAAACAACAGTGGCAGAATCAAAGTTTTTAGCTATGTTGGTACATGGGACAAGATAAATTGAAATGAAATGAAATCTTTCAGGATGTTGACGTTAACATGTTGTTAATATTCAGGATGAAAACCTAACAAGTCTTCTAGCTGAGAAAGCTACTTTGTAGCATCATTGGTAGTTAGCAGCATCATCAGCAGTTTTTACCATCATTGCTAGTTTGTAGTAGTTTGTAGGAACTTTGCTGGTTTTTAGCATCAGTTAAGTTTGCAGCATCTTTGCTAGTTTGTAGCATCATGGCATGTTTACAGCCAGCTAGGAATGCAGAAAACTCTTGCTATAGTGATTTTCAGTCCTTAAGTGATATATAGTATTTAAGGTTGATAATGAGTACAATTTGACTCGCGAAGCGAAGGTAGGTGGAGTTGCATGTTGAAGTAATATCAAGTGTAAAGCTAGTCTACTAAGCAACGTTGGAAAACTAAAAAAAAAGAGCTCAGACACAGGCATTGTGAAGAATCTTTCCCTTTATTGGTGTGAAGAAGTCCAATCCAACTCAGGGTCAAAAGGGTTAAAAACAGTCAGTGCTCAAACAGACCAGAACCTGAGTTTGTCCACACCCTGCCGTCTCAACTGGAGTGGGATTTATACACGAGTACTGGGTGCTGACAAACTGTACACCACGCTGACACCACGTGAAAAGGGTCCCACAAAAAAATAAAAAATCTTCACTTCAATTCAGACCACGTCCACTGCTTCTACTGAAACACTACAGCAGTACCAGAACTTTCTCCGGAGTGTAGGAAAGGAAGGGGGCGCTATTGGACTACATGTCCGTGGATATTGGTGTGTTTAGGGGACAGGGGTTCTACTAAACTCATGAATGGTGGGTGGGGGGGACTATTGGCTAAGAAGGCCGGGACAAGGGAGTCAACCACATCGATAACAGATAGAGGAAATACCAAACAGACGCTTTAGTTTTGTGGGTTACGAGAAGGAGAATGTGAATGAGCCAGAATTCTTCCCCTCCCTCTGTGTTTGTCTCCATGGTAGCCAATTGTCACCATGGAATCCTTTACCATTTTGCTTTTGCTGCTGTCTTCGCTGCGATCTTCCTACTTAGCGTTTGCGGAGGAGCTGAGCATCTTGCGGACGGCCTGAGCGATACTTTCACGGTCGATGCCGAAGATTCGGAGCAGCTCTTGTGGTTTCCCGCTGCGGGGCACGTGGGAAACGGCCAAGCGGTGCACAGTGAAGCCCGTTTCATTGACCACCGATGAGCACACTGCCTCACCGAGGCCACCTGAGGAATTACAGAACAAAGAACAGACCCTACTTGTTATTCAATACCAAAAACAATTATTATGTCACAGAGCAGAAAAGCATGTAACTAACATTGTCTTTTGTTATCAGTTCTATTTTGGGAATCCATTGGTTTCGATTATACTGAGGCCAGCATCTGTCTTTGCACTGTTGAGAAAATAGCAACGTGGATCCATAGGAAGGGTCCATTCAAAGACCCTCGGGCGTTGTCAGCTATCGTAAACAAGGCCCTCTTGGAATATGTCTTTGCTCATAGAAATTGAATAAATGTGTCCGATCAACCATGCAGATTAAACTTTGGTAAATAAATTGACAATCAAATCCACTTTAAGCCAAATAGTCCAGAGTTACAGTATATAACTGTATAACTGCATATCCCATGAGGAAAAGGCAAAAACGCACACGCACAACTTTTATATATATGATTTTAAAAAATAATCATAAACTCCATTATAGTAATCCTTGCTTTTTCCCCAGAATGTGTCCTCAAAGAAAGAAAGAAAGTCAGTCATTTAAAAAAACAAATTCAAATTTATTTCTTAATTTATCTATAACATTATCATTTACTACCTTCTTTTCTCAGGGATGTGTGGGCGCACCTAAACAGTTTTTGAGAAATACTAACGTGGGGGAACATATACGTGTTTTATGATTAGTAGTATCTGTCGTGTATTGAAAAGTCCCTTGTGGGTGAGCAGTGTTTGGTGAATTATTTCCTTCTTCTCTTGTTACCTCCTCTCTTCTTGTCATGTGAAGTCACGCACACCTACACGGCTGAAGGAGCTCTGTGCTATGATGATGTGATGCAGACTGACAGGCCTGATCACACCTGCAACCCCCACCACCCACACACACACGTTCTCATCCATGTCTCTTTTTTCTCACCCCTCCCTCTACACTGCCACTCCTTTCATCATTTCTGAGGCTCACAGGAAAGACAGAAATCGTCCTGTCTCTTGTCTCTCAGTCCGTCCTCATTGCTTTAACGCTTTTTCATTAGGTGAAAAACACTTAATGTCAGTTAGATTTTATTATGAGTGTAAATTACCTCCTGATACAATATGTATTGCTATTTGACATTATGATACTCTACAGATTAAAAGGAAAAAAAACTCTCTCTCTTTTCTTTTGAGTTTTGAGTATTTTGTGCTTTTGTACTATTTTGTAACCATCAACAAACCTGTTTGGACAAAAGTAGTGAAGTAAATTTAAAAGCAATATTTGGCAAAAATATTTATGCAACACTGAAGAACAAACTCTCCCAAAGCATACTGAGGTACTGCAATGAGGTATTGTTACTTTATACCATTGCAAATAATTAAAAAAATATAGATTTCTTGTAAACTGACTGTACTATCGGCACTGTTCAGGTTCATCCTGTTTTGGTTTTATGTAAATCCAAACATTACTCTTATACAGTATCCAGTCCACTAAAGTATTAACCCCGTACAAAACACAACACTACAAATGATTCATCCTCTGCGGACTACGAGTGTGTGCACAATGTCATCATCATCATCATCATCATATTTTTTAACGTACAGTATGTCACAAACTGCTGCTCCAACAGATGGAAAAGCAGACTTTTCCATCCCTTCAGCCAAACAAAACCTACATGGGGGTGGGGGGCTGTGAGCACCGTTCTGTCGGGACATCGTGTACTTTACTCTTGCATGTGGACGCCATTTACCCATCTGTGCATCACGTTGTACCACTCCCTCCATCACCCCCCCCACACACACACAGATGTCTGTGTGTTTGGGAGGGGCGGGGCTAAAAGCTAAAATGTAATATTCTTTGACAGCTTTCCTTATAGCTGCAGAGGGCTGTATCTAGCAACTATTTTGAAAATATGAACAAAATGTTAAAAATTGCAAATTTACAATCCCAGCTAACAAATGTTTTGAAATATTCAATCATCACAATTCAACCAATTTGGTGTTGTACGCTAAAAATGAGAGAGAGAGATTTTTGTCGTGCTGCTATGTAGGTCAGTGGGTGCCCATAGGCTGGACCTGAAAATAAGAAACCCTGACAGGCACTGACAGCTCCGCCTCTTCCTGTCTTCCTCTACCCTCTTTCTTTTCCCCCGTGCAGCGACCATTAGTGTGACCACGTGGTCAGTGTTCTATGCATTAAACCACATTGTTCCATGTTGAATCCCTGTGTCTCCCATAGTCAGTTACAACAGGACTCATACCAGGTGATTTGGTCAAGATATTAAAAGGCTTACAAGCTTCACATGGGCAGATTTGGGTCAAAATGATGCTGTGTAACTTAGCCAGAATATTTGTTCAGAATAATGTAGCATGTCCATTTGTTTTCCACACTGACCTTCATAGTAGTGGTCCTCCACTGTGATGATGCGTCCCCTTGTCGCCCTGGCATTTTCCACGATGGTCTTGTAGTCCAGGGGCTTGATGGTGAACGGGTCGATCACACGAATGTTGATTCTCTCTGAGGGCGTACAGTCGAGCATAGGTTTTAGTTAAACAGCAGAGGAAAGACAGGAAATTCTGTTCTCTCTCATTTCTCTCTACCTTTCTTCAGCTGTTCAGCAGCTGCCAGAGCCTCGTGCAGAGTGACTCCTGCTCCGATCACAGTCACATGGTCGTCATTGGATTTATACACGACCTGGTGAGCACGAGAGTGCGTGGATTAAATGTACGTAATGTCACACACGGAAGCGAGAGTGGAAATGAGAGCAGCAAAGAATTTTTTCATGTCACATCTTCTAGCTGATACGGTTGCATTTTCTACCAGCCTACCACTAGATGTCAGTCAAAAGAGGAAAACGCAAAACAAAGCATTACGACTGCAAACTGAACGAGATGTAAACATTTCATCCTTTAAGTGGATATGATGTCAATAACAAGTGAAAGAGGATATTTGGTGGGTAAAGGCCGTCACAAACCTTCGCCTGTCCAACATGGAAGTCCTCGTTACAGTTGTAGAGGATGTTGTTCTCCGGGCGGCTCGTCCGGATGAAACACAAACCCTGGAACAAACCGGAAACAACTTGAAACACTCAGGACGTTTTGTTTAGTAAAAAGCATAAACAACAACATCTCACAAAATTCAGTGTAAGGATGAAACATTTTCACTGGTCAAAATAACGTCGAGTTGAGGATGAGTGGATTGGTGACTTTGTTACCTTTGTGTTGGCTGCGAGCTCCACAGCCTTCTCAGTGGAGACGCCATCACTTGGGTAAAAGACAGTTGCCGTGGGAATGGCTCTGAACATTGCCAGATCCTCCAGGCCCATCTGAGAGGGCCCGTCCTCACCTACACACACACACACACAAACATTTGGATACGCATTTGACGTTTTCAGCATTACAGCTTTCGCAGATTGGAGCTCGTCAGCAGTACACAAGTACAAACCCCAAGCAAAC
>OMNV01012725.1:15397-56844 GCA_900303265.1 Brotula barbata
AACGCACATACACATTTTGCCAACGCCCCTCTGAGCTCTAAACGTCCTCAGTAGTCACTCCTCGTGGTGTTAACGACTCCTGACAGCTTTCCAGTCAAATAGACATGTTCTCATTAAAGCTGGAAGATTTGTCAAGACACCACACATTACAGCACGCATGCCGAGCTTCATGCTTCAATGCAAAGGAAAACACGAATGACTCGTAGAGCAGAGACAGGGAGGGAGGGCGGAAAAGAAAGAAAGAAAAATGAAGAATAAAAATGTGAGAGAGACAGAGAGAGATGTCAAACAAATGTTGATACTATCCATGATACATTAATAACAAATGAACAAATATTTGTTCATCATTCCGTGTAGAATGTATTTCATCATGTAGGGAGTCTTAAGTCATTTATATAATGGATGCTGTATTTGTTGTTAGATTTCTGTCAGGTTTGGGAACAAATCTTGAGTTACTGAGAATAATCAAATTTACATTTTTGTCAAATTAGTCAGCACAGACAACAAAGTCAGGAAGATAAGTTTGCTTCAAGTATTGAATCATTATCATTACTATTTTTACATATGACATAATTTGTTATCAAGGGATTCCACATCGATATATTTGGTGGCATATTTTTTGTCAATATCAGATAACCTCATTTGGTAAGCTGCCCCTGAAAGCAAGGAAAGGACATTTTCAAACTTCTATTCAAGCAAATTTTCTGCAGTGCCACCATTTGTTTCTGTGACTAAAATGTATTAATTTATTTATTAAACCTAAGAACTGAAGTGGTTAAGCATCAAACAAAGCTTCTGTGCACTGCTAAAGGTGATACTGACACAGACACACACACATTGCTGAGGGAGTAAAGTAATCCCTCATGAAGTGTGTGTGTGTTCTCTCATTCTGGCTTTGCAAGGTGAGAAAATTGGATCAAGCCAATGTGACATCTCTCATCACAAACAACCAAAACAAATCTATCCAGCAGACAACACACACACACAGTTTTACTCTTACCACTGCCCTTCAGCAAAGAAGGAACTTCCAGTCAAACACAGCCAGGCCCAAGTCACATAACATTTTCAAGAGACAAACATAACAAAGGAATGTGACATAGAGTTGTGCTCATAACAGCCAACCTATAGATGTCACTATAGATGCAACACTGATGTCATCCTTACATGCTTCCTGCATTAATGCGTCGCAAAAATAGAGATTCTATTGCAGATGCTGTAAGATACATGCACAGTGTGTTTGATTGTGTGGTGAAGGATTGACACGTATGCCGTTCAGCGGTTTTTGCTTGAGCTGTTATAAATGAGCTACTATTTTGCAGAAAATTAGCTAGGCGAGGAGTTTAAATTTATGGCATCTATGTGCTGTGAATCAAACAAAGCTGTGTGTGGAGAGAAAGAGAGAGAGAGAGAGAGACTTGTGTGATTATTAGAGCAGAAACAATGGATGCACGCAAAATGTGGAGAATATCCTGAACTCACTGTAGCTTGTATTGTCTGTGTGTTTCTGTTGCAGGGTCAGTCAGTGTTTTGTACATTATACTGTATGGGAATACAGATTTGTTATGGACTGCTATGGCAAAATCGGTTGTAAAGTCAAATTTTATGTTAAGTTGATGGTTTATAGTTGTGGCGGAGTTTGAAAAATTTCAACATATCTGTCGTCTTTGTTGTTGTTGTCAAAACTGAAAGAACTGAGTAGGAACAAATGACTTTGGGTGGGACTCGCTTATTATAAGTATTATAAGTATTCTGTATTCATCCTCTGGGAACCATGAATGTCTCATGGAGAGAGATTCAAGTATTGGAACGTTGTACATTCTGTACAGTTAAATGTCAGAGCAGCCGGTTCCACAGGCTGTGTTTGATCTGCAGGTGCAAGTGGAATACACATCCTTCAGACTTAACCTTAACGTGTGCCAATATACACACACTACTGCATGTTTGATCGTGTTCAAAACTGACATGAAGGTCTGTTTCTCTGTGTACCATCTGGACAGCTTGTCTTGAATTATGGTTCATTAAAAGCAGTTCGGTGTAATTCTTAGCCCTCTAGTGTTGAGTTATAGTCATTGATTTACATTTAGTGAACATTTTTCCCAGTCACTAACATTTTTTTGAGCTCTGTCCTCTAATGCAGGCTCCACCTGGTTGTGTGTGTGTGTGTGTGTGTGTGTGTGTGTGTGTGTTTATGTGCATATGTTACCTGGCCTTGTCAAAGTATCTTCCAGTATAGGCCATCCCACAGGCAGCTCCTAGTCCCTGACCCAGAGACCCAGTGGCCACATCCACAAACTGCTGCTTCTGTTAGACACACACATACAGAGTTTGGGCAGAGGTATGGAGAAACTGTAGCACCAGCATCTGCCAAAGGGGATGGGGGGATTTTGAGGTACAGAAATATATAACATTTTTTGGATGTTGGAGAGAAATGTTTGGCCTTGGTGGAGGTTTGAGCTCACTGAGTTCTTTGTGGATTATACAATATGTGTGTGTTTATGTGTGTATATACAGTATGTGAACACTGAAAGCCATCAATGTTTGCATGACAACAGAGAACAAAATGTGCCATTCGGACAAACAAATCTTTGTTACTATGAGGAGAGAGAAGTGTGTCTGTGTTTATGTCGGACCAGTAGAGAAAATTTGAAATAAGGAACATCCAGGGGACAGAAACCTATGATAATGTGGATAAACTAGAACAAATAAATGTTAAGTATATGAATTACACTAACTGACAGCAAACGTAGCATCTATAACATTGCATCAGCAGCAATTCCATTCCTGGCAGCATCAGTCCGTCCTCATCCTGTCTTTTGAGGCGTAGATATGTTGTAATAGACATTGTGTAAGGCAGGGGTTGTCAACCTAAGTTGGCCCATGGTCCATCTATGATGTGTGTTGTGCGTGTGTGTGAGTGGGGGTGGGGATGGGGCAGATGAGTTTATTTTTACTTATTAGTGAGATTACTGGGTGTGGTGAGTTGGAGATAATCTGTCTCTTCTTGTCAGTCCAGTGATGAACAAGGACAACTCCTTTTCCATCCATTCCAATCTTGTACTTATTCATCATATATGAAAGTGTGGAAAATCCACTCACAGAGGAATTGATTTGAAAAAGCTCTTACCCTAAACTTCCCACAGAAATTTATTTTCAATTTTACATGGATGTGATTATCCTCAAACAATTGAGTTGAACAATTGAAAATTGAAATGTGAAAATAAAAACAAAAAACTAAGCTAACTGCTTCTGGTATTAGAATGACATATTTGAAGTCATTATCACAGACCAACCAGGGGCCCGCAGGCCAGTGGTTAAAAACCCCTGGTGTAATGCATGAGCTGTCAGTGCCAGAACATCTTCTTTACCCCCTGTCCTCACCGGCACTGGGTGTCCTTCCAAGATGGAGTCCACCTTCCTGAGGTTGAGGAGCTCGCTCTCCTTCAGGTAGCCTGACTCCGCCCACACAGCGTACAGCACAGGAGCTGCATGGCCCTGACCAGGAAAAAGAGTGTATAATCTTTTATTCTACTTGTCCTCTGATATTAGATGCTTCCTGAAATTGTTATTGTGCAGGAATTAGTTACTAGTTGCTAAACGTGCCAAAAGACAAAAAAAAAACAACCACAGACATCACCATGAATATTCAATAAAATCACAGGTGTAGAACCAGGAAGAGATTTTTTTTTTTATTTGAGCTCGATTCAATTATCAAAATTTTGTGTGCACACAAAGCTGTGATCCAGGAACTCAACTGAATTACAGAGTAAACAAAGCTACTCGACACAAAATGAAAACCCTGTCACCAGCAGTGCATCCTGTGTGTGTGTGTGTGTGTGTACCTTAGACAGGATGAAGCGGTCGTTGTTATGGTTGCGGGGGTCGTCAGGTCGGTACTTCATGGTATGGAAGAACAGTACCGACATGATCTCTGCCACGCTGCAGCATGATGTCGGGTGACTGTGAGAACACAATGGGAAGAAGGCAGCAGTTAGAAAGACACACAGACACAAGTTTACACACGACTATTAATGCTATAGTGTTATATGGTAGCTATATAACACACACCCATATATGTGCACCACATTTAGAAGAGAGCGTCTTTATAGACAGAGAGGAGGAAAAAGAGAAGACGAGACGAGGAGAGAGACAAAACTATGTCTGTCTCTCTGCCTGTCTGTGGGTTAATTAATGCCAGACCATCTGTGTTCAGAGCTACAGTATGTGAGACAAACGGCACGCAACTCATATTGACCATGACAGTCAGACAATCATTAAGTGCATACAGTGTACAATATCACACAAACACTTGCTCTTCCTCCAGCCCATGTTCTGTGTAATGCCCAAAACCATTAACCTCATCATGAAAATATTTACACTTTTGTGTCATGCAGAAAGTTGAGCAATTTCACTCAGCTTTGGGTTAGTGAATTTTATTTTTAATCAAAGGTTATATTTTATTTTTCAGACTTCATGCTGATAATACCTCACTCTGACCCCCTCAGGAAGGCCTTTTCCTTACAGTCCTGAAATAGGAAATGTGATCAAATAATCAAAATGAGAAGACAAATCTGCTACTTTATTTTTCATTGACTTTGGCGATCCACTAAGATGCTCTATAAAAAACAAATCCTTCACTCGTGTCTAAAATACTAAATAAGATATAAAAATGATAAATATGGATTTTTGCAGTGTTTCTCTCACTACTACATAACATCAGGCAGAAAATTTTGAACATTTACCCCACTGGTAACCTCAACACTCAACAATTCAGCGGAAGATAAAAAATATATATCTTTTATGAAAACGCGTCATGCTAACTCGGTGCATATATACAGTATATCTCTAAATTACATTATCATGAACGAATATTAATCTAAATGGCTTCATATTTGTTTTATTTTTTTACATAGTTAACTGCAGTTTGTTTTATTTTGAAGTACCTCGCGGGTGTTTTTCCTTTCCACTCTATCTTAACGGGAGCGCCTTAAGTGCCTTTTCTGGCTTGCATTTGACACCAAAATATGGTCTTCGTTTCTTCGTTTTTTATTTGTGTGTCCGTTACGTTTTATATTTAGGCTCTGTAAACCCAAATCTTAACCCGTATCTTAAAATGTATAACTGTTGGAAAACGCAGGTCAGAAAAGGCGCTGGAAATTCTCCTTTAACGTAACTCTTATCGCATAAACTCTGTCGGTCTGTCGCGCTCCGCTTCCATTCCGGTGTCTCCACGGCACACGATGCTCCACTATTACATAACCCCCTCCCATCCCCCTCCTCCTAGCCATCACCGAGCATGGAGACCCGGCAGGTGAAAGTCGAGTAAAGCCGAACAAAAAATAAATAAAAATAAAAATGCAACCCTGACTTTTTCTTCTCATGTGTGCATAAAATTGCGCACAATCCGCGTTGATAGGCTTTACGCAGAGTGAAAACATGGTAGTAATCGTATATATTTCATATTTATCCGTTTGTCATCATGCTTTTAAAGATCTGGATTAAAACATTTTAATTCTGTACAATGACAACAAAACGAACATTAATTATCCAATAATTATACCGTTCATACAGCAAAGGATAGAAACAGGAGTTTTATCCAATAATTTATCCCCCCTCCTCTTCTTCATCCTCCTCCACCTCCTCCCTCTCTCTTACCCGCTGCCCGCTGCAGTTGTCGCCCTGATGGAGTTGATCCTGAGTCGGGCGGCGATGTTCCGGAGCGCCTGCACCGTCTGTTGGTCGGGTTTGTGGTAGTCCTCCATCTGGAACGATGCACCAAAAAACAAGAGTGAAGGGGAACGAAGGAGTGAAGAGTTAATTTAGTCCACGGTGGGCACGGCTGCTGTCCTGAGGAAGGATAGAGTAGCAGGAGACCGCAGGGGTTAAAGAGAGGGAGAGAGCGGATGGGGGGGGCCAGGGGGGCGTGTTAGCCTGTGGATGGGTCTAATCTGGAGCTAAAAGGAGACCAAACTGTCACGCATGAGCAAAGCCAAGATCAAGGCCACAGCAAAGCCCGCCCCCTCCCATCCCTGCAAACTGCTGAGCGTTTGACATTTTCAATGAACGCAAAGTCACAATTCGTTTTTGATTTATATATCGCACTTTGCGCCTACATTTTGTAATTTAATGAAAATACTAACACAACTTGGTTCATTCCACCGTGCAGAAGCAGAGTTAGGCGCCATTTTTGTATCAGCATTCAGCTAAATAAAGGATTGCGTGTAAATTAAATCAATTGTTTCAAACCGTGTAGTCAATAATGTTAGATACAACTGACGATAAGTTAATTTTTTCAGATTGTCTCTTTCTCCAGTGTTAAGAAAAACCTCATCAAAAATTATGTCCGTCACAAATGGCCACAGACAGAGGAAACAAAGGAGCGGCAGTGATTTTTTTTCCTCCTCACGTTTTAGGAAGGATAATGAAATATTTCCAATAAGACCAAGCCAGGAAGATGAAAGTTTGAGCAGTAAAATAATACCATGACGTTGCTCCTGCCATTTCTGACATTAAGTTAAACATTTAGCTAGCAGAGAGCTCGAAAGTGTTTACAAAAAAAGAGGGAGATATTTACAAAGAGATTCTTCGATATACTCAGAGAAGGCGCAGGCATCCCGTAACTGAATCTGTTTGGCTTTGGAAAACCAGGTAATCAGTGGATGTGCAGTGACATCTAGTGGTTAATTTAAAAACACCATATATCTCAGGGGAATATTCTTAGTTTAATCTGACATTGGCTTTTAGTTACGGACTCGAATACAAACAGAAAACACCCTAAGAACCCTTAAGTAAACACATTTTTCTGAATCCTCTGGAAACATTTTTACCTCTGATTATGTTGTTTTGGGACGAGGTTGTTCGCTGGATATCTCAAAAAATATTCACTAATTTCAGTTTAACATGGTGCAAAGTTCATTCATGGTAACACTGAAATAGTATACGCAAGGAAGGACTTTAGTCAAAGAAAAGTTGTAAGATATAGAACACGTTTTAGATCATAAAGGGACAAAGACAAAATCACACAACTATTTTTACATCCTTTAATATCACAAAATAGACTTAAACCAAATTAGCAAACTGACAGGCCTAAAAAAACTGACAAAACTCCCAAAAAGACTGAGCCAAATCATATTTCTGGCCAAATTATAACAAGGCATAAAATAACCTTAAAATCTTAAATATGATTGGGATTAAAATAATCTTTAAATTCTGGTTGCTCGTCCCATGTGCGTTCATTCAAGCAACACATGTAAGCAGTGCTGGCAAAACAAAATCTGATATGAAAACTGCAGGCCGTGGAAATGAACTAAGAGCTGTTCCAAGTCTCAAAATTGTTCCCTTGCTATTTTGAATCTTAGAAACTAGCACAACGAACATCATAGGATTACTGCAAAAAGTAAAATAAAAGTAAAAAGCAGGACCAAATACAAAACCATGGGACAGTTTTATGCAGACATTTGGAGAACTAATTAAAAATAATATTTTCCAATCATCTTTGAAAGAATGACTGCTTGTTCCAAAAAAACAAAAGTAATAGCCCTAATCTGTGTGACCATTTAGTTTGTAAGGCCAAAAAACATTTCTGTACTGCACCTTAGTGGACTGAACTGTAGACGCAGTCTGGTAAACCTGATCACTTGTGGTTTACATGTGGTGAGAGCAGGTGAGATGAAAGTGCAGGTGTTGTTTTGTCTAAATCATTTACAGCTGAGACAGAGGCCACTGGGACAGTTAGGTTGTTTCCTGTTCTCATTGCAGTAAAAGGTTACTGCAACACAGAACTGTAAACCCTGCAAACACTACAATTATTTTTTCATGTTTATAGACTTCAAAGTGGCATCAAACAAACTAAACAAAAGTAAACCTCGTCAACACTGAACAGGAAATACTTTTGTGTTTGTCATAAGCTGGAGTATAGATAAAATACTGATTCAGTGGCATGAAACTCGTTTGGACAAGCTTCCCCTTTGGGATTAATAGGGTTATTCTCTTAGTAACGACTAGAAAAAAATAATTTTGTTCATTTGGAACAGTTTGGAATACAGGCATTTGGATAAACTAAGCTATTGTACAATCCAAAACCTCCCAAAATGCTGCTGGTGTCCCTAAAGGCATCACGACTGACGTCTATTGCACATTGTCCTGCAACAACATCAAACACAGTTTGGAGGAGGGAGGGAGAGGGAGGGACACAGAGTAAGAGAGAGAGCAGGAGAGAGAGATAGAGAAGCAGTTTGCGTGTTCTTCCTTTATGCAGCCTAAAAATAACAATCAACTAACTAGAATCTAAATGTATTTTTAAGCTTTTAGCTGCAACACTTCACTGTGGGAAGAAGTCCTTTGTCTCACCCTCAATGATTTCATTCATTAAATTCAAAATATCCAAGAATCTGCGATGGCATTGCCAACATATATTCAGCATCAGAATTACTGGTTCAGGGAGAGGAAACTAAACAGTCCTCCAGAGTGGGAAATAATTTGTCTGAAATCCCCCAAAACAGTTCTGAGGTCTCCAGCTCAAAGGGTGATTTCTTTTTAAAACAGTCACACTGTGTATGTATCATTACTCTTCACACCACCAGAACTGACAGGACTTGTGAGACCAGCAGGTGGGACAGTCCAATCCCTCTTCTGTTTAAACTGCAAAGTCACACAGGTCAGAGGGAGGGATTTGAGCTCAAACCTCTTCAGTTCGCTCTCCCATCGCCAGGATGTGCCAGCATGACAACAAAAGGTCACAGAGAGAATATTTTTTCTTCACTAAGTTCTGTCCAAATGGCTTTAAGTGGATGAAGCCAGGCTTCTACTGCTCCCTGTAGTTGTGTTTTTAAACACAAAAAGTCCATTCAGCTTAAACAGAGTCATCAGGACAGTGGAGGAGTTGAGGTGAGGACAAAAACTAAAAGAACTGAGCTGGTCTAAGAGGGTGGAACTACGGGGCCATGCTATGAGAAACCTGACAGTGGTTTTTTTTTTACATTTGTGCTCATGAACTTGTGGGAGTCATTGTTTGGAGGAAGAGTGGAGCCGCTTAGTTTGGCTATAGCTTCATGGTGCTGAAGTCCTTGGACAGTGTGTGAAGGTAAGCATTGTGAATGGCACCAAGGAAGTCTGCATCATTCTGGACAGGAAGGAAGGAAACAAGACAGGAGTGTGTGAGTCAGTATACACAATGAGTGATTTACAATATTTTTCTTGTATGAAACACCGAGATTTAAGTGTTATTTGTTGCGGTAACTTGACTTCTGCTCAAAATAATTACTCCTCATTACAGTATTGACAAACACTTTAAAGTCATTCTGACACCTAGTGGTAGCAGTGGGTATTAATAGCAGGTTGGCAAACAACCACTCATGTAATTCTGTCACAAGGCAGAGATGTCACTCAACTAATGTTCTCAAACAAATTAACATTACATTAAGAGTGCAAACTTAACCTTTGGTGGTGGTGTCATTCTGGATGTGTGGTGAAAGATTACGTTTTTTTTTAAAAGCATATTTTAAAACCAAGAAAAGTTAAGAATTATCAATCACTTTAAGGCACCTTGAAAATGATGTTTCCAAAAATCATTTCAAGTCAAATTACTGTCATCTCTGCCTCAGACCCTATTCAATGGCCTAATCTACAGATGCCATATAAAACATCCAATACAGGCCTTCATCTTATTTGGTAGGGGTTTATCAATCAATTTAATCTAATTTAATCACCTGCATTCGAACTGTTTTGCTGCTTTAGATCCGTTATCTGATCTGTCTGTTGCCATATGCCAACAGAATGAATGTGGCATGTGTGTGCTGTGATATACTAATCTGATTCCAGGAGTAGTGCTTTAGTGTATTTGTATCTGAGTGTACCTTAATGAGGTGGATAAGAGTCTCCTGTAGCTGTGTTTTGCTGCAGGCTGCTTGTGGGGGCTCCACACCTCCTACAGAAGTGGAGAAGGGCTCAGGAGGGGCGGGAGGGAGCACAGAGGCTACTGCTGCTGTTGTCTTACTAACAGAATGTTGAAAAGCGCTCGGGGAGAGAAGCACAGAAACCTCTGGACCTGAAATAGCAAGACCCGGACTCATAGGGAGAGTCTGAGAAAGAGAAGAGAGAGAGATTGAGCAGAGTAGAAACCAAAAGACAAAACAAATGAGCGAAAAAAAAAAAGCAACAATCTTACAGGCATAGCTTTGATCAGGTTGGGACCCTGAGAGAAAACGTCCACATCTTTTCCGTGCTGTAGAAGAGGTTTCCCCAGTGGCTCCTGGAAACTCTGGGGTGGGACCAGCGTGCTCGGTAGAAAGTTGGGTGCCAGAATGGGCTTGTGAATGTCCGAATTCAGAGATGAGACCACTGGTTTCAGCGTGTTGAGGATCTCTTGTCCTAAATATGTATTGGAGGTTGATGATGATGCTCCAGGGCCAGATGGAGCAATATGAGGCTCCATGAGTGGGGAGACTGAGCACCGGGTTTGGGGGTCTGATATGGAGCTGACTGATGGGAAACCAGGGTTGGGGTGTAGAGCATGAGGCGGGAAAAGAGGGTTTTGTTGTGCTGGAGTTGGATATGGCTGATTGTGGAGGTAGGCGTCACTAGGGGCAGTGGTGGTGCTCTGTAGAGGCATGGCAGGTAGAGCTTGGTCTTTAGGGAGGGAGGAGCCAAAGAGCTCCTCAATAGTGATCTGCTTCACAATGGGATGAGAGCTCTGCAGAGTGTAAAGGACGAAATCAGATATCCAAAATCACCTTATTTAGTCGAATGAAGTGTGCAAAAGAATGATACAGAAATCAGCGAAGTGGTAATCCTTAACATCACTTTTCCATGGTGTTTTTGTTGTAAAAATAATTGGACTGACTTTTAGTTCTCTCACTAATCTCCCTTCATTATTACCCAGATAACCACGATAGTTAGAAACAAACTCTGTTACTCGATGTTAACTTGCTCCATATTTTCTCTCACTGAAATAATGCTATGCACTGAACTCAGGACCTCCTTCCTACGTTTACTTTCTTGCTCCCCCCAGACACATCTGACCACTAAGTGGAGTGATCGTTCACACATGGTTTCTAGCATTATTGTTCGCTTGGATTTCTCACGTGTAAAAAGAAACCAAACCAAGGGGGAAACGCTGCAGTTAAAAAAACATCAACTGATTCGGATCAAGGCAAATGAACTGCAAATGTCAAGAGGCAATTATGCCATTCAGAATTAGCCATCAGGAGACGTGCTGAGATCAGACTCCCCTCTCGTGAACGTCTCATAATTCCTGGTTTATTTCCTCATGTTTAGATGTGTTTTCTCTTCAGGTGTCTGTTAATCCTCAAGCTTTTCTCACGACGTTAATATCACAACAGCATTTAAGATTAAGGATGAGCACTCACTAACGTTGGGAATATCAACAAGTGCTCAGCTGCATTTTGCATGGAATTATGGGAGTGGGTTGTTCAGCAAATTGTTGTTCTTACCTGGATGTCAGTCACGAGAAATAAAACTAAGAATAATCACTGTAAGGTTGCATGTTATTAAAAAGTATTGTTGTGTGTATTTCGGCAAGTATTGAATTATCTATAAGTCATCAACAGATGGACCGCGGTCCGCATCTGCACCCAGACACCGAACCTATCACCAATAAATTATCGAGAGGTATTCAAATTTGACAAAGCGTTTCTATTGGAACGGTTGCAACTTTTCCATCCTTCACAGCACTGGTTTGGTGCACCAGGAAACTCAAAAACCAATTACATGCACTGTGGGCATACCATTTGATGCTACACTGCCGATCAAGTCTGTGACAAAAATTGTGACTCGAGTCACTGAAAATACACACAGCGACAAGAGATCATACATACACAGTGTCGAGAGAACAGGTGTTGGAGAAATAATTGAGTCACACACACCACTCCACATACAGCTGTGATACAGCAGATACTGCCGCTTTCTCCACAATGCACATTTTTCAAACGAAATAACTTTCCAGGCCCACCAATGAGCACGTACACATGTATGAGAATGGCTCTGACACCATTCCAACTGCTGCTACACTTTTTATTGTATTAGCTTTTATTGTACGGCTTTCAAAAGTTGTTTATTTATTTATTTTCTCTCTATTTGATCTATTTTACCTTTTCAGGCTGTGCTGTGATGTGAGCATGCTGTGAAGGGTTGACATCTCGTTTCATTTTAGGCTCTGTCGTAGCACTTACATCTGTCTCACCTGCCTGAGCCTATACAAGGACACAAGAACACACACAAATGTGACTGTCAATCCACCAAAATGAGCCAGATGATGAAAAGCTTGTCTGAATGTAGGCAGTAACTTACATCATCTACCTGCCTCCAAACTCCCCCACATATATCAAATATGTGTATGATTCACCACTCTTTGTGTCAGATGTGTGTGTGTGCATGTGTGCATGAGTAATCCACCATCATGTAATGCATGACAAATCATTTCCAATTTTTCTTTACACCCTGGATCTCATGTATTTTAGAAGCTGAGTTTGTTCTCATGTAACAGTAACATTTCTACATGTCTACATCATTACATTTGCCAGATGTGTATATAGTTGACTGTCAGGTAAAACACATCCTGAACAGATCTGTGTGTATCCGTGTGCTCACTCTCTGGTATTCCTCCTTGGCTTTGCTGAGAAGCTCCAAAATATCTATGGAACGTGGTTCTGTGATGCCATTGGTTCTGCCCGACTCCGCCCTCTGTGGCGACTCTCTCTTGGCATGGTCCTCTTCGTCTTTCACTATCCTGGGAAAAACAAATGACGATACATGCACGCAAGAAGTTACGTTTTGGACAACATACACAAATCTTCATAGATTTGACTCATCCTTCATTCACACTGCATAATTAGTGACTAATTTCAGAGAAACAGAGACACTGAAATGTGATCTGCAAGGTGTGTATGCACATGTATATCCACAGACACACACAACCTGTTACTTACTTGACCATCAGCTGAGCAATGCGTTGGCAATCCTTCTTGTCATAGAACCAAATACTGTAGATACCCACTGCAGGAAAAACAGACAGAAATGCCACGTGACGTTTTCATACACGTGAATGAGTGTTAATCCATAGTATCTGTATTTGTCAAATTAAAGCTATAATATGATGCTTTTTAGACAGTTTATGTAAAATTTGATTAATTCTATTTATCCAATAGGAATATATACATTGGGTGGAAAAATATAATGTCTCTGTAGTGCCTCCTACTGATAGAATCAAATTCAGGAAAGCCAGCTGAAAAAAAAATACCACCATGTACCACAAGGTTGATGAGAGCAACTTTTTCATTTGGTTTGATTTGCTTTAATGATTGGATCTGGAAGTACAAAATCAAGCAACGATGGTGCACTGTATGGGTGTGACCGTGCACGAGACTATGGAATTGTACACATTTAGAAAAAAATGGTATACAGAACAAAATTCCTTCTCTTTTTTTGGAAAAGCACTTAAATCATCAACCTAACTCAGAACTTGAACTGAACAATCGGCTTGTCGACCTACGCGGATTGTACACTGACAGGGGCCTTTAAGTCTCTGGGTTTGTTCTAGTTAGCTGTGTTCCACGTGAACAAAAGGCATGAATGGTTGTTCTGGTGACAAGATGTATTTAATAAGAATCAGAGCCAATACAGTGTGATATTCTCTCTTTCACACATTAATGTGAGAAAAGCAGGGGAACATCCAAGTAAATTTGCTGAGGCAATGGTGCAAGCAGACAAATTTTTATTGTATTATTGCTTATCTTTGTATCAGTTAATACTATTGTCTTTATTAAGTGATAATTTATGATTACTACCAATTGTTATGCTGCTGCTTTTAATAGTATTTGTCTTTATAAATGCTGTTTTGGTGTCATCTTTATTGTTAACCTTACACATGTGTACATATGTAAGGATTTTCCCAAATTTCCCATCTTGAGTGCAATTAGCATCTATCATTTGTGAAACAATTAAAAAATCTATTTCCACTTTTTTTATCAGCTTTCAGTCCAACAAAATAACAGCTCTGCAATAAAGTAAGATGTTACACTACAGATCTTACGTGTATGTTTTTGTGTGATGAAATCCTGACAGACCATCATGGTCCCTCAAGAGGTTGAGGTAACCTAGCAACCAGAGCATTAGACTCCCTTCAGCATCTAGAGCTACCAAGGGGAATCTGGTGGGGTGTAAACAGGTGTGCGTCTGTTAATGCAAGCACACACTCAGCAGCTGCCGGCAGCACAACAGGAAAACCATGAGGCATCATCATCTTTGAAGAATCCCCCATGACTGTTGGGGTTTCTATATTTTTATCAGACCTGCTTCCCTCTTTCCTTCCTCCTCCTACACTCTTCAAACTTAATAGAAGGGAGGAGTCAGGAAGCTATCCTGAAGACAACTGTCTCTCTCTGACCATCACAACACTGGAACCTACATAGCAACAACCACACCTCAATAGCAGAGAACATACAGACTACACACAGACCCATAAATGTCTAAACAGAGCAGGAGGAGGACCAGAAGAGCGAAAATGGATTGAGGACAACTTATAAAGGACAAGACAAGCAAGAAAAAAACAACAAAAGGAATAAAAACCAGGCAAGGAAACAATCAGAGATGTTACACCACTTCCTGAGGCTTAGCTGCTGGTGCTTCATGTAATACAAACTGAGTAAAATTTTCAACGCTTTTAATCAAATCGGCCAGAGGAATTACTGCACAATGTCTTCCTTACCAACCAGGCTAATGGGAAAACAGAGTCCAAAGGGTGAGCCGTCAACTCTGACGCTGTCACTAGCCATGCTTTTTTTTCTGATAAGTAAGCAACTGGGAAAGCAATCGAATTCCTTATGCCTTGCCTTGATGAAACTCCTCTTCAGACTTCTTGTGGATTATCTTGGTGGCAGTGCGGTCAGTTACTTTCTAAAGATCTGATTATTACGCATTACTTTCCGGTTAACTCTTAACAACCTTTGAGGAGGAGACACCGAATTGCATGAAGGCAAGCAACGAAAGCAAGACCACAAGGTTTTCAGATTCCTCAGTCCCATCAACGAAGTGGACTTGTGATGTCATGAGTGGAAACGACTGCTCAGAGGAGCACTTCCTACTTAATCTGACGCCACGACCGCAGAGCGACTTGAGGCGAAAGAGCCAAGAAGTGATCCAAAGAACCCTTGGAAGGTGTCCGTTCGGCATTTTCAAAGGTATCAGAATGTGACAGATCAGTGTCTGTGTTATATGTGACTGCTCTCAAGATTTACACATTTGTGATGAAATGACATGTTGAATAGAGGCCCTGTTAAAGAGACTTGTGTCATTAGTAAAAAAACAAAGAAAATAATGGCTGAAATTCTCATTCCCAATGTTTGACACTTAGCATTGTGGTGACCATGAGAAGTCATTAATAGAGTTGCCGTGGTAATGACATTTTCACAACAGCGTGATTTCCACTCATACTAATATATATATGTACAGTATATATACTACTTCTACTCCAGATGCCAGTAAATAAGAACAAAATTTTGACGGCGTCATACAAAATTGTCTCCAGTTTGACTAATTTGAAGATTTTTGACACAAGATTCCACTTTTTGGTAACAGAGTAGCTGTGAAAATGTATGGCTGCTCTCAACCACAGGTCTGATATGATTGTATTTACTGGGGACGACTGTTTCTGCAAAATGTGTCCGACCTGGTGGTTCATAACAAGGTTGAGAGTGTGAGGCACTTATGGCTTCAATGTGTTGTTCCCAATGCACCCTCAGACCCAGTTGGAACATACACCTGTTTGTACTAAATGACAACACCAGAGGCTGGAGCAAAAAGCATGCTGTCAGAGATGGGAGGCATAGTGAGGGTGTTTTTTTCTTTGTAATCTAAATGTGATGAAACATGTATAAGCAGTGAACAAGGCAAAAACTTGACCCAAATTTGTTATGTTACAGACAGCCACAGCGCGCTGAGTTCCACTATCAGTGACACAGTACACCAACAATTTTTCATTAAGTACTAATGATGGTGTTTTCAACACACTATATTTCATGTGCTCACTTCCTGCTAGTGATAAATGGGCGAAAATGCACCAAACCAATAAGTACTTAATATTAATGTATGTAGAAACAAAGAATTCATGAAATACACACAGTTGCCATTCCTGTAGAGCAGGAAGGGATCCTGCAGCTGGAACTCCAAGTCCTTGTTGATCGGTTCCACCAGATTCTCTGTGCTCAGGCGGTTCATGATAGTGAAACCATGATGAGGGGAGGCAGACCTACAAGCAACAAACATTATATAGATTAGAGTGTAACTTTCTGAACAAGTAAGAGCTACAAATTTTGAAGTAAATACTGATATGACTGACAAATAATTTTGCTCTCATTTAATTTTAATGTGATCATTTAAAATATATTTTTTAATTATTAAGTTAATGCGATCAGCTACAATGACACAAACTAAAACTACACCCAATATTTACACAGCTGAATGCGCTTTGAATAATAAACAAAATAAAAACGCTGTTTGATCACGACCCAATGGTCAAAACATTCCTATCGAGCAGACAAACTGACAACCATATTTGTTTGTTTATTTGTTTACAACGTAAAGAGGTAAACAACCTTCACTGGGTTTTCGTGTCCATCGCTATAAATAATCTCCGAACATACCTGGCATAAACAAATAAGGTCCCCTCGATTTCGGTCTTCTCCTGAAACGGGAAACATGAGGAGAATAAAGTCAACAACAAACGGCGGCCCGAATCTTACGGAGGCTAACTGCTGTTAGCCAAATGCTAATATATTGAAAGATAACAACAATTAACTAATTTGCTACCCGGTGGACACCCTACTAATATGAAAGTATATCTTAATGTTTATTGACATGTGTAAATTATACCATGTTGATATCTAATTACTAAGTGTTTCTATTTATTTATAATCGCGTGTCCCCTTAGCATTAGCATACCAATTAGCTGAAATTGACAACTCAAAGCGGAAGCCGTGATAATTTTGTCGCGTTTACCCATTCGTTGGATTTGGCGTTGAAGTTGTAAAGAGCTACTTGTCCGGTAACATCCAGCAATTTGCTAATGTACGGGTCCTGTCTCTGCAGCGCCGCTAAGCTCATCATATGTCCCGCATTCAGCGTCTCCATCTTGGACGTTAGTGCTGTTTCCACACGGAGGTGCTTTCTGCACACACTTATTATTTCAACTGCCCCCAGAAACCACAGCTCACCAAAGGTTCCTATCAAGGGTCGGTGGGTTATAG
The DNA here is from genome assembly GCA_900303265.1 of Brotula barbata. Lineage (NCBI taxonomy): Eukaryota > Metazoa > Chordata > Actinopteri > Ophidiiformes > Ophidiidae > Brotula > Brotula barbata. The sequence continues at coordinate 32,653 of OMNV01012725.1, forward strand.
AAAATACCCATAAACTGTCTCTGAAACCCCTTAAGATCTGGTAACCATCTTCATGAACACTGGGTTTTATTTCAAATCATAGTGAACTCCCAAAGTTTTGAACGATACAACTATATGTACAATATGCTGTCCAATACATCTAGAACAAAGAGAATTTTAATTAAAATTCATAACTTAAAAAAATAAAGGTTACTTTAATGGATTCTCTAAAAATTTAAATATATATTGTGCTTTTTTTTCCATACTACATACTAAATTACAAAAGGGTTACTAACATGAAAATTGATCCAAAATCTTTTAAATAACCCTGGACTGTTTACCTTGAAGCAGACTCAATCACCAATTCATTTCAAGGGTTCAAAGTCAACATTCCCTGAAGGTTGACCTTTTGTTACAGTTTCTAAAATGCTCTAAAAGTACCAAATATAATGTCAGGATGCATTCAGGATGCAAGGAAACCTGTATGAAATTGTACCCAACACATCCAGAATAAAGCAAAATTTTAACAGAAAATGAAAATGATATTGTTTGAATAGTAAGTGTTTCTATAATGGAGTTTAGACAAAAAATAATAAATAACAACTTATTGAAGAATTAGAGATATTTTAATAAATTTTATAGGCGTTAAATGCTGTGATTAACAAGTTACTTAAGTGAACATGCTCATTACATGTATGTAAAGTGCATTGTTAAGGACTCAATTACCAGCAGTTAAGGGGTTAATCTTGCAATCAAATCAGTACTGTAGGGTGCTTAATATACAGTATATGTAACCTCTTCAAATAGAAGTTCCGCCATGAGTAGCACAGTGGTGTAGTGGTTACCTCACAGCAGGTTGCGCATTCAAGTCCCCAGGTCAATCATCACTTCTTTCTGGATAAAGTTTGCATGTGTGGGTCTCCAGCTGATACTCTGGTTTCCCCCTCCCACAAAATTAGGCCTGCCACTGCTCTTGACCAAGGCACTAGGTGGAAGATCTTGAGTTGTTCCCCAGGCACTAGTGTGTGCGTGTCTGTTTGCATGTGCATGTGTGTGCTACCCACTGCTCCTCATAGTCAGGGTGGGTTAAATGCAGAGAAATAATTTCCCCACGGGGATCAATATAGTACTGTTCTTACAGCTATGACGTGGTTGACCATTGCTGACATGTGCATGATACGTGTTAAATATTTACCACGAGGTGGCGCTGCAGTACAAGTTTATTATGTGATGTGTGCTGATCCTCACCTGTGATCAGGCCTAAAAAACTGATTAATGATTCTGTTGAAAGTGAGTATACTGTTTGTGGGTGAAGGTCTGCACCCCTGAATGTGCAGGGCTTCTGTACTACATTGTAGTAAATCAGTAAATTTAAAAAAAAATACCAGCAAATTCTGTCTCCTTCTGAGCTGCAGACTCCTCTTTTATCTGTGCGTGCCGTGGAAACACTGGCACAGGGATTATAATCCCAGGATTACCTGTGAGTATGGGACCATTATCCTCCAGGCTCAGGTAATCCAATCACTAACCGAGCAGCTCATCACACACAAACTCATTTCCTTTTGGTTCTCCGGAGCGAGCGCAGAAAACGGCGCCATGAAGCCCCAGAGGAGGGGAGCCAGGTGATAGAATGCCGCTTGTCATCAGGCCAAGACCCCTGAGGGGTAAGTTTGACCTGAAAAATCTGAGGAATGCGGGAGATAGGACAGTAATTCTCTTGTTATCCATACATTTAGCTCAGTCGGTTCAAAATTGCACATGAAATTTGTGTCGATGAATTTTGTGTATATCAACAGAACTTCATTCTAAATTCTGATCAAGATCCACCAGTTTCCAATGATACTATAATATAATATAATAATATAAGTCTGATCGTGCAGTCTGATGTGTCCAGTGTTTGCACATTTCATTAACAGAGGTATACTAAGTGCTTACTGATCCCACTTTCAGCTAGATTTATTTACAGGACATTGTTTACATTTAAAGAGACTTCTAACATTAGTAATGTCTTAAAGTCCAGCGGCAGTGTCTTTCATATTTTGTGCCAAAACATTGTTTGAAAACACAGGGCTTTAATTGAAACAGGTACATGCCAAAGTTTCATATTATCACATATGTCAAGATGGATTATATGGAAGTTCAGCTACAATGGAGCTAGGAAAAAAAACGAAATTTGAAGGAAGGTTCTGTCCATTAAAAGGTATTTGTCTTTGTTTTCTACAGTAAATGAGAGATTTTAACAGAGACTTTTTTCACTGCATCTGTCTTGTGCTGGTTCATGGTGAGCACAATTAAATGGGATACAGCCATCTCACAGCTTTTCCTGTTATATACGCCTACTCAGGAGAGTCTTAAGCATTTGAAGACACAGACAGGGGATGCACGATTTGTGATGCTGCTATATGGTGGAGGGAGAGGGTTCTATTATTTTAATAGAAATGGTGGTGAAGAGGAGCTCATCTTAGAATTGCACACCAGCGACCTTAAAAAAGGAGATTTAGATCCAACATTGACTTTACTAGCTCGTTGAACGTTTTGTACGTTCGTCTTTCATTCTGGGACCAAGAACACTGTCCTTCGCTCAGTGGACATCCCTGTGAGGGTTTTGGTCTGAAGAGGCCATGGTGTCTTGGACTGAAGTTTCCTTGTCTCATCTGAGTAGTAATGTAAACGTGAGATAGCAAAAACCAATCTGGGCAAGAACAGCTGAAAGGGTTAATTTATTACAACATGCTAATGGGCTCATCTTCATACACACTGGGTTTTAGTTCTAGTGACGTGCCATGTTTTCAAAGATGCCAACATATTGTTGAATGAAGAAAATTTCAAGAAAAAATAATAAAGCCTTATATCAAAAGGAATAAAGGTTACTGTTGAGAATCTTAGGATTTTTTTCTGAGATTTCCACTCATTTTTGCTTTATTCTGGATGTGTTGGATTTCATTTTGTATAGACTTACCCAGAGTGCTTACTGATATATTTGATATCTCTGGAAATTCAGGAGTTTTCCCCTCCATCTAAAATTAAACTTTGTAAATGTAGAGCAACGGATGGTTGCTCTACCATTCGTTGAACGGTTGAAAATTTTTATTTGTTGTTTTGTTTTGTTTTTTGTTTTTTCTTACCGAAGAGGGACAGTTCCTCAGATACCCAGTCCACGTTTTTCAAAATCCTCTTAATGGAATTAAGTCATCATGTTTTGACTTTTGGTTTTCGATCTTCATGTCCGTCCATGTCCCCCGTCCTCCTCCTCTGTGTGTATTTAACGCGCACGGAGCGCATAATTGACAGCAGTGGACGGAGCGCCGCTGTCAGCGCGTCCTCTTCTGCTCTGCCGTGCGCCCGCATCCATCCAGACACCCGGATGTGGCGAAAATGTTTGGCGCTCCGCTCAGCGTTTGCGCTCGGGAAAGCCATAAGCACAGTTCGGGTTAGCGGCTCGGCTTCCGTGCGCGCGTCGACGCCCTTCGACGGTTTCTGCGACCATGAGTTGGATTTGACGCGGAGTTTTTCAATGTGGATTCGAGGATGCAAGAAGCAGATGAACAGTCTGAAGGTAAATCCGAGCGCGGCTCGGCTTTTTTTCTCCTCTGGCTCTTTACTTCCCAAACCCATTCAGGTTATTAGATTGAAATCTTCCAATTTATTTCACTTCACAATGTCTGCGTTTCCTCCTGTGCGCGCAGACAGAAAGATGCGTGATTCTTGCCGACAGCTGTCATCAAATCCACCGGGGAAGTTGTTGACGTTAGGTCCTTAAAATGTTGCTGATGGTGTTTTGAGGGATGCTCCAGGTCTGTGCGCCCTTAAAACAATCTGACGCACGCACAGGCAACTTTTACAGACTGGCTTGGATCACCTTTGTGTGTAAGGCGCGTTGGACAGTGCTGTTAGGGAAGTGCAGGTGAAAGTCACAAACAGACAGATGCGACAGATGTGAGGCGTCAACACTTCTCAGATCAGATCATTCCTGTGACAGCTTTAGCTGGCTTTCATCGTCTTTAACTGTACATGATGATGTCAGGTCAAGGAGCGATGATGAAGATGACTCAAAGTTCTGTTTGAAGATTTTAAGATAAGATAACAACTTTAATCATCTGCAGGAAAAGTTAGGAGTAACAGTAGAAATGTTGACCAATAAGCCAACAGAATAAAAAGAGCATCAAAATTAAAAAAATAAAAAATCCAAAAATAGCGAGCGAAATATGGTCTGTAGGTCGACAGGCATGGTAGCGTAAAGAGTGAAGTAAACATAAAACATTATAATTTGAAGAGAGCTGATGGGTATGTTTCTATAATCATGTTGACTTCAGGACGGAATTTGGATTAACAAACAGAAATAAGAAGACATCAAAACAAGGACGGAAAGACACTGACATCCAACAGGTGGTCAGCTGATAGACTTCCTGGCATATAGACTCACAACTCCTGATTAATTTCCTCCTTTGGATTTTTTTTTCTCTTTAAGTATCTGTTAATCCTTAATCTTTCTTTCTTTTTGGATCATGAGGGTGGTTGTTCACCAACATGCTGTTATTACCCCCTACCACCACTAGATGTCAGTTTGTGGTATTTTTCCTCTCGTGCCTAAGAATTATCACTTTCTTTTACATATTCATTCGGAACTTAATCCTGACCAGAGCCTAAAGTAGAGTCAGCGCGCAGATCTGTAAAAGGTTTACTATACCATGGATGAGACTTGGGTCGAATTTACATCAAAACTTGATACGCACAAATAAAGTGAAATAAAGGAAACCTTTTCTGTTGAAAAATTTGTGATACTTGCATTTCAAGAGAACTTATCATACAAAGAGTTTTTACTGCTTCAGATTTGTTTTCAATCTTAAGTTTTTGCTGCCAAATCAAGAAATAGTAAACAAACTTTAGAATAGAATAAAATAGAATAAAATAGAATGCCTTAATGTTAATGATTCAGATTGATTACTGCGGCGCTCATCATACAAGGATGTATAATACGCAATTGTGAAGGCCAGAATGAGCTCAGTAAGACAGGAAATATGCAGTTTAAAAAGTCATGTTGTTTTCTCACTTTGGGCTGAACTAGGCTACATAATTCTGGAGTTTTATTTGTGCCTCATTCCTGAGTGCACTGACTTTCTGAGCACAGAAGTCCCTCACACTCTCACACTCACACTCTCCATTACTCTCTCAAAATCTCTGCCCTGCATAATTGCTCAACTTTGTGTATTAATAAAAGCTTGAATCTGAATTGACTCTCAGTCTTCATCACGATCACACAGATATGAAGTTATTGTAAAGAGTAACATACGTCAAGAACGAGTACAGCAAATTTAATACTCAAATGGTTCAACAACAGATTAAACAACTCAAGAAAAGTAAGAAATGGACCAATTTGCTGCCAAATGTTTGTACTTGATACTTAATTGAAAATTTGAGACCCAGGCCTCACGGAGAAACAAAGGACACCCACACACTGCTGTTCCCTGTACTTTGGTTTACTATAGTGAGTACTTAAATTTGTGTACTGGGCGTCCTTGTGCTGTTTCTGCCTGTTATTTGTTATCTGCTGTCATAACCTTCACAAGGTAATGAGCCGCTTTCGTTGGGCGATGTGTAAAGTTGTCTGTCTCTGACTGTGATGTGACACTGTTGTGGCGTTGTGGGCATTCAAACTGTGTGTCAAGGGCACTGCTGTTCAGTCATGGTTTCCATTGATTTTAATGACTCGTCTCTCTCATTCATGAAGCTCGTCTCACTCTATTTCTCCCTCCCACGCTCAAACCATTCTTCTTTCCCCTTGTTTTTTTTGTGCAGTTTATTTCATCATTAAGAATGAAGGTTTCCCCCTCAGTGGGCATTTACCTTTGCTGCAAGTATTCAAGCTACATTAATGACAAGTAAAAAGACATGTAAAATTCCTCTTTCCTTTTATATGTCAGATTTGTTTGGTTTATGATATGGACAAACCTTCGCCCACAAATGAAGGACAACCTGAAATGTGAAATAAGAAGAATTTCTGCCATGACAAAGCTGGACTCTTTAATGTTTGAGCCGTTTTAGGTCAAGGCAAAGCATGTTTATTTCATTGCAACATTTGGACAGGAAAGGAAGATTATGACTCAAAGAATTTAAAAAACAATTAAAAGGAAAACGGAAGAGTCAAAAAATTTGACAAAATGAAATAAAAGCAATGAAACAACCCCGTTAAATTTTCTGTCAGCAATCAGGACCTATTTCTTGAACACTGAAGTATCATAGTGATTTTTTTATTCAGCTATCCCTCAACGTTTAAGTGTCTTGAATCATTGTCCTCATCATTTGAAAATCTCTGAACATTTTAGTACCCATGATTTATCTGTTATTATCATCCCATGTATCAGTCCCCAATTTTCTTCTGAAGATCTAATCCCTTTCATTTATTCAAATGACCTATTGTCTATTTTGGTTTTGGCACAGTAGGTGAAAGACCAAAGAGTAAAAAGTCACACTGCAGGAATAAATCATCCATGATTTAATAAAATGTTGTGGCAAACAAATAGTTTGAAACTTAAAACGTTGTTGAGAGTCAGAGCAAAGTTCAGATCTTTTTGTTGTTCCAGATCTGTAGCACATAGAAACTAAAAGCTGCTTCCAGCTCATTTCTACGTCACCAGTTTCTGCCATTTGGAGCCTCCAATGTGCAACTTTTCCAAAAAGTCACGCAGTTTAATTAAATAAAGACACATTAATCTAAATGAATCTGGGGTTATATGGCACAGGGGTCTCACTTTCCTGCTCTTTATCTCCAGGGGCACAGTATGCCAGCAACAAGACAACCACTCCCTCTGTCGCTGCCTCTGTGCTCCGGTTTGAAAGTCACACCCACCTGCATCAACCAGAGCCCCTGCAGGCCCCAGCTAGCATTGGAAAACCTGTGGGATCCTCCTTCGGCCTTCTCAGGGCCAACAGCACTGTTCAGGGCACTGGCGTCAGCCCGGTACTCGCATGGCACGCCGCCATCACTGCGGCTCGCCAAGCACAGGGCGATGCCGCGAAGCCCAACATGAATCCGCGGCCCTCGATTTGCGCCGGCAGAGCGCCCCCTGTTGGTTCACTGGCGCAGAGGAAGAGGCAGCAGTACGCGAAGAGCAAGAAGCAGGGAGGCTCCACCAACAGCAGGCCGCCCAGAGCGCTGTTCTGCCTCACCCTCAACAACCCCATTCGCCGGGCCTGCATAAGCCTGGTGGAGTGGAAGTATCCTTAGGCCCAAGAGCACGCTGCCAGGGCATGGTGAAAAGAGTCAGATCAATGCCTGTATGGTGTAGGGATGTGAACATTTTGGAAAATCTCCATGTCTGTACACAAAGAATTTTTTTTGTGTAAAATCTACACATCTGATTCTGAATTTGTGAAAATTTTGCATTGTTATAATGGAACTTACAATTGGAGCTTAATGACTTTTGCATATATGCTGGGACCATACACAGGAACATATGGATCAATTAGATCCAATCAATAGATTCAACAAACCGTTAATGAGTTCTGCCTGTTTTAGTGAAAGTTAGCATTTGCTACAAACTTTGAAAACGCATCGCTGAAAAACTGCTGATGATTAGACCAAGGTTAGAGGAGGAGCAGTCAAAAAACTGTTTATGAAAAATAGACTGAAGTATACGGGCATGGCTTACATGCTTTAATGCGTCTTGAGCCAGGGATTCGGGGGAAAAAATATTTTGTAGCTATGACTTACGTCTTAGTTGGGCCAAAATGTAAAATTTGTTGGTATTGTGCCACCTTATGGTCATTTGATGTGATTTTGGCAAGAGTATTTAAGTATTTGGCAAGATTTGGAAACTATTTGCCAAGTTCGGGGACTTATCTTTAATGGCTTTGGAGATACAGATACTTTGAGCAGAGAAGGAAAAAAGAAACGAAGAAAGGAAGGTGCAGATGGCGCCTGTTGTTATAGTTCAGCTTAACTGTACAAATTTACGACAGTAATAATAAACAGCGTAATGCTTAATAAGTAATGAAACAATAAAAATCTGTCCATGATTGATGCTTTAAGTGTGTGTCCAACAAACAAGCAAACAAAATAAGTATATAATTGGGTTGTCACATCTAGATTTGTGCACAGTCATACCCTTTGTATGAAATATTAATAGTATGAATCTTTAAGAGACTGAGACATTTTCCTTAACAGTTTGTGTCTTTTCTCCAGGCCGTTTGATATCTTTATACTTCTGTCTATTTTTGCCAACTGTGTGGCCTTAGCCATCTACATCCCCTTCCCTGGAGACGACTCCAACTCCACCAACCAAGAGCTGGTGAGTACAGATGGAAAATACACAAATAAGACACCGAAACACCAGACTGGAGTCAAATATTCTCTACTATGCTGCCTCTTGTACCTTTGTTGTTTGGCAGTCAAAGGCACAGGTCTCAGAATATCATATTTATGGTTCAGATGCGTCATGGCTGTCACCTCACACCCAGAAGGTCCTAGGTTCAAATCCACTTTGGAACATTTTGGGCCTTTCTGTGTAGAGTCAACTGAACAAAAAACAGGAAGATCTTAAACTGATTCAAAACCACAAAACTAAATCCATCATGCAATTGTTGATATTTTTAACAACATCACATTTACATCGAAATGAAACTATTTGTTTTTAGTCTTTTTAGACTATCTTACAAAAGTAATTTAGTCTTAGGAGAGATTTTCCTTTAGATATGTAGATTAGTCAGTAAAACAACTTGCACAATATTTAATTCATAATTGCATGATTCATTTCAGTAAAAATGTGTAAGTTGCAGCAATTCAGAGTTGCATTGTGCTGTTTGTCATCAGCCGTATTACCCACAATGCCCAGACACAGCACCTTTACACAAGTGTGATTGGCTGAAGTGTGAGCTGCACCACGGGGCTTCCCCAACAATATTTGGATAGATGTGTCGGGTTTCATTAGTTTGTTGACACGCACACACACACACACACACACACATACCACACAGTGGGTGATCCGTCTGTGTGTCACAACAGATCTGTGTGTGTGTGTGTCGTTAGAGCAGCAGTGAGGTGAAGAGACGCAGAGGCAGTGGGAGGTGAAAAGCAGTTAGCTTGAATCTGTTGGTCCACAAACACAGCTTCACAACCTTCAACGTCATTTTACAAGAATATCCAACCTAGTGACTCAGGGTTTACAGGCTCAGACAATAGTGGGTCGTGACCCAAGCCAAGCGTTTTTGAGATTTTTGTGTGGACGGGCAGTTTCCGATTTATTTTACTTTGGACGTAGTCTATTGCAGAAGTGCACAATGAGGTCTCTGAGCAGACAGGCAGAACAAATACAAGAAAACAGAGACGATATGACGCCACATCTCCTAATGGCTCCGCTCTTTAAAGGTCAGGACGCCCGAATAGATAAGACGACAGCGATCGCTTCATCCCGCAGAGACGATCACATTCTGCTACATTTGACCTGAAATCTTTTGGCTTTTACATTTTATTACCTAAACAGTAATGTTAGTTTTACTGCAAACATTTGGGTTTTTTTGTCCGAAAGCTGACAGACCTTTCTCAGCAGCTGAGGGCAGGGGTTTTCTATGGGTGGGTGCTGCTCTGGAGGTATTGCAGGTGGTCTGCGACAATGACTTCAGCAATGTCATTTTAATGACGCAACCAGTTGAAATATTTAATTGTTTTTATTCATCATGATTATTTTATGTTTGAGAATAATCTACTCAATTTAAAAATATAGAAAATGTGAGGTGTTGTGTGAAGTAAGATTTCCAGATTTTACCGAAACAGTAGTGAAGTGTTTTTTACCATTTCCACCTCCATCCCCCCGGTGAGTGAGGACTTCCCATATTGGCATACCTGAAGAATAGGTGCATGGCTAGAGACAGAAAAAGACACGAGGCTGTCCCTGTCCACTACTGGACTGACAAGAGAAGAGAGCGAAGAGAAGAGACAGATTGTGTCCAACCCACCACACCCAGAAATTTACCAATAGGTAGGAGGGAAAAAAAAGGTAATCTCAACAGCTGAACCCACTCCCCCCCCACATCAGAGGTTGACAGGAATGAGGTCCATGGGCCATATATATGTGTGTGTGTGCCTGTATGTGTGTGTGTGTGTGTGAGAGAGAGAGAGAGAGAGAGAGAGGGAAAGAGATAAAGTAGCTTTTATCATCTTTATCCTAACAGGAAGCAGAGATTTTTTTTAAACCAAACAGCTCGTTGATGTTTTATTCAGGCTTTCATTAGTGAGGAAATCAGAATATGTGCATTGTCTCTAAACGTGTTATTGTCTCTATTTCTGAATGTGGGCCTCGCAAGGAACTCCAGATGGAACTGAACTCCATTCATCTCTGCCATTGCTGCTATGTCTTGTTGCTAAACTTTATTGGTTCGATCCTTGATAAACAGTAGTTTGATCAGAGCACTGATGTTGAATTTGTAGAGAGGTCGTCCCTGTTCATAAATGGACATTATTGAAAGGTCATATTCTGGTGTACGTCCAGGTGATGGCTACCGTAGGAAGTTTGAGCATCTCTCTGCTCCCCTTTGGTTAGATGAGTCTCGCCAGCCGTGCTGAGACACGAGACATCGTTCTGTTGACATGCAGGTTATTCAATCCGATCCATTTAACTCGACTCACCCATTCTCACCCCATCCACAAACTTCATCAGACCATGTGACCTATACGACTTTCTGAACTTGCCAGTTGTTATGAAATCATACTTGTCTGATCTAATCTCACACATTTCACCATATCAACATGTCAGTAATTCTTTATTGTTTAATCTGCATTTAATCCCTTAAACAGGTAAATGAGTCCAGGCAAACATTTCAGGGTTATTTAAAGGACTTTGGATGCATCTAATGGCATTTGCTGATCATTCAAAGCGCTTGATAATGTTTTCCCTCACATTCACCCATTCATACACACCTTCACACACTGACAGCCAAGGTAACAGTGTAAGGCCCACTTGCTTGCTAGGAGCAATTTGAGGTTAGGGTGAGACATAGAGGCCCATGGGATTCAACGGGCAACCCTCTGATTACTGGATAATCACCCTGATCCCAAAGCCACGGCACCCATTAGTAAACCATTAATAATTGATTTTACCACTTCATTTCTCAAGATGTTAGCCTCTACTGGAAACCGTACCCATTTAAACTGTGGCATTAATCATTTCCCTGGAATGTCTCTTTATTCTGGATGTCTGGGCTGTCATTTTGCAAAACTTTCTATCCTGATACTTCTGGTGCCTTTTGAACATTGGGCTTTACACTGGTCAAAGAAGTAAAACTTGATCACCTCAGAGTTTGAAAGATTCCCTTTTTCTCTCCGCGAGAGTCCAATCCACTGTAACACCATGAATGAATGTGTGTGTGTGTCTGTGCGTATTAAGCAGTCTTTGCTTTATGTAATGTTCACTCAGTCTGGGTCTCCTTGTCTTTCTGTCGTTCAGTCACTGATCGTAGTAATGAGTTTGCGTGCACGCGCGTGTGTGCGTGCGAGCAGGTTGAGGGATTAAGCTGTGCTGTGGATTAGTTGTCGGTAAATGAGTGGGGGCTGCAGGGAGAGAAAGAGATGGAGGGATGGATAGATGGAAGAGTGAAGAGATAAAGCAGTGGGAGGATCCACTGACTGAGAGGAGGTTTTGATGAAATCTGTCATGTGACTCACTTTCCCTTGTTCACTGTCTGTTGTCTTCTGATTCATGAGCAGCAGAGTCTTGTGTGTTTTTAATTCCTGCTACCAAGTGAATTAGTGGTGCGACACTGACGTCCAGGCGTTTGAGTCACTACATGTAATTAATACTTGAAACACACACAGAAATTTGACAGCAGAGACTAGATGATGAACTAAGTCCTGTGCGATGATCAACACTGTTGTTTTTATTCTTTGAACCATAAATATTGTTTTAAAGGAGTATGCCAGGATAAATTAAATTTGGATTTCAAAAAATGCTGCCAGAGGACTTGCTTCTTGATAGAAAAAAAATTGAATAAGAGATATAAATTGAATACCAAGCTTGGTGGGATGGTACCTGAGAAATGGAGCTAGTGGAGTGAGTCAGATTATAATATCATGTGGGACATGACAGACATGACAGTGCAAACCGGACGTGCCATTTCAGCAAAGCATCCACCGAAAAAAGGCGATGCACTGCCTGTTGATGGACATAGTGATCACAGATAACAGCAATATCACGCTCAGAGACGCTGAAAAGCTGAGCAAATATAAAGACATCTGGAGATGGATATCAGCAGGAGGTGGGACGCTAAGAGCAAATAATAATAACAACAATAATAATAATCGGTTTTATTTATATAGAGCTCATCAGGGTAACAACAACAAACAGGGAGGAAGGTTCAGAATACACTTCTGATAATTAAGTGCAGAAAAAGGAGAAAACGCAACATTTAAGGAAAAAAACGGCAAACCTTGAAAGAAGAATCTAATCTTTCTCTGTCTCTTCCTGTGGTTTCCATTCTTTGTTCCTTTCTCTCTCTCTTTTCTCTCTCCCTCTCCTCTTCTTGAGCTGAATGGTGAATGATTAATACCTTATTAATCCTTTCAGTGATTTTGCAGATTCATGACGGCTCCTCTGACTAACATCAGCTGACGAACATACATTGCCAATCAGCTCATAATCTTATGAGTCCTAAATGAATCTGCTGTGCATGTGTGGGTGTGTGTGTGTGTGTGTGTGTGTGTGTATACGTGCAGATGCTCAGTAAACTTCGAGACTGCCTGGAGTTGTATCTGAATAGGATGTACTTAATACTTGTACGTTTTACCCCAAGATCAAAACCTTTGATATCTGATCTTCATGATGATTATGTATGGGAGAAAAGAAAAAAAACTACAATCTTTTAGGGAAACAATTCATGAATTGTCACAAAGATGAAAAATCGAAACTTCAATTGTAAACATCATTAAGCTAAATATGTGGCACCAGATTTTGTTGACATACTGCTTTTAGCAGCACACCGCTAGCTTTACATATTAACATAACAAAAATAATTATAATATTTTTGTTATGTTAACATGCAAGTAGTGAATTAGACATTGCTTTAAAGGGGCCACAGTATGCTTTTTGTTTGTTTTTCCTTGTTTATTTAATTGTCAGTTTTAAAAATTTTAGGTCAGTACTGAGATGTAACAACAAGGCTAAATAGAAGAGAGTCAGAAAATGAAAATATGCTCTTTGACCTAAATGTTATTGGCTCACCTGCCTGCCCGGCTGTGTGTGCTTGTATTATGTGTGTGTGCGTGTGTGTGAGAGAGTGTTCTATTCTCAGTAATGGAGTCCATTTAAATGGAACCATGAATCAGAAGTCAAAGGGTAAATAATCTTTTTGGCTAATGCAGGTTCGGATGTTGCTCTTAAAACCATGTTAAAAAAATCACATAATACTCTGAAAAAGAGGATTTTACACACACGTACACAGACCGCTCACACTTGATCACAGTTGGGGAGACTTAAAGTAAATTATGTCGTAAACTCTGATGTAACCACCAACGGTTGCATCTTCATAGTGATTTATTTTGAATTCCAGTCAAAAGCAGAAAGATCTGAAATATATCAGTATTTTATGCGTTTCCATGTTGTATACTCAATAAAGAAGTCTAAATAGTGTTCACTTTAAAATGTACTTGATTACAATTAATTAAGCAGAGTTTAAAGGCTTAATTTTAGAATTTGAATTTTTAAGGGGGTAAATTAAGTCTGACTTGTGATTTCAGCTTCTAACCTTTGACCCTTGCCTTGAATGTTGGTGTAATGTTATGGTGTTTAGCTTTAAAAAAATAAGCTGACCTAATGAAAAAATTAGCAAATTTCTCTAACATAACCAAATGCTGCAAAGTAATATAAATAATTTGAATGAAAACCAGTGAAGCCTGTCGAGAAAAATATGATGTTTACGCCGTCTGCATGTTTCATGTCCTTCTGAGCTCATTGGTGACATATAGCTTATGAATAGCTTGTTTTGTTTCTATTTATATTTTATCAGAAAAAGCCACATCAAACTTGTCAACACAAAAAGTTGTTTCAGCGTATTTAGCTTGCCTTTGACATCGTCCACAGAGGATCAGACCTCCAGCTCTACCTCTATGTTCATGTGTGCTGCGATGCTCTGTTACTGGGTGATGGGAGCTTGATGCGCCTCTGCAATCTTTGAGATCTGATTTGTGATCGCCATCAGGGGGCGCTGGCTTTCATGACCAAAGGGAGGCATGTTCTATGTGGAATGACAGCAGCTGTTCCCATTCCTGTTCATGCACACACGACCCTTGTGTGTTTATCAATACCATCAATCGATCACACACACACACACACACACACACACACACACACACACCCATACGCGCACACATACGCATACACATTCGTGTATTGGTGATTCACACTCGCTGTTTTTCATTTTGCGTTCATGTCCTTCTTGTACATGTACAGGATGTCAGCTCTTTTGTGTGTGTGTGTGTGTGTGTGTGAGAGAGAGAGAGAGAGAGTGAACAGTCAGTATTCAATAGATTATGGATCAAAGCATTGATATTTGGTGATTACTAAGTTTGCCATACTGGTTTGTTGACCTTTGATCAGAGAGAGAGATTTAGGAGCATTTTTGAGACATTGTCACACAAACCTACCATTTATAATAATTATATAGACTTTATTTTAGTATTAGAATATTTACAATGAAGACTGCACTTATATTGTATTGTTTGGATCAAACGTCCACCTGACCAGACTGTAGATTGTTCAGAATAATAATTCAGTATAATTACAGAGATGTAATTATGGTTTTGGACTGTAACCTGGTTTTGTGTGTGCATGTGAATGTGTTATCACGATTTATTCTACGAAATAAATGTCAAGCGTGCATCCGTGCCTAGTTGTGTCTCTGTGGCTCTCAAGTGGATAGAACGTTGTTGCGCCATAAAACTAAACAAATGTAATAGCAGACTGTGTGTGTGATCAGATAAGAAGTGATCACACTGCCCACACAGTTACTAAAATAGAACAAGACTTTAATTAATTCTTTAGAGGAAGTTGAAGGGTAGTGATGTTGGGAATGCTGGGAAGTAGAAACAATGTTGAAGTAAAATTACAATTTCAACAAATAATTACAGCTAGTAATGTAACCTTTAAGTTAGAACAATTACAATAAAGAACAATGAAAATAAATTAGGCAAAAAAAATGAATAAAATTTAATAAATGAATGATAGTACAGTAAAAAAGAGGTACAATTATTGGATTCTTTTCAGTTTTTTGATCCTTGGTTTGAGCATTGGAGCAAAAACCCAAAGCTCAGACATCAACGTTGTGTCTTTAAAGCTTCATTTAATCTCTCGGTTTACACTCCACTCACTGTTCATCCGTGTGCGTGTGTGTATATATTAGTAGGGCTGTCTCAGAGTCAACAGCAGTTTCACGCTCCAGAGTGTTTGTGTTTGTGTGTATGTGTGTGTGTGTGTGTGTGTGTGTGTGTGTGTGTGTGTGTGTGTGTGTGTGTGTGTGTGGGGTCAGGATTCTCATGTGTCATTACAGAGGATAGAAGGTTCCTGCGTTAATCCTGTGTAAACATCTTTGATAACATTGTATAAGGTCAACATGAGGACCATAATGTGTCAATATGTTCAAGGTTATTATTGTTATGAATCAGTGTATGTGTGTGTGTGAGATAGCTCTGCGACCTGCTACACTGAATCCCGGGATCGACTGCAGCCTACCTGTGCCTTTGAATGTAAAAATGAGTAAAATACATTAAATTTACATACTCTAATTCCAATTTTCAAGATTTGGAGTGGCCCATTACAAGCAACATGACCTTCGATATATTTATAGAAGAACCTGGGGAGTTTGCAATATTTTAGGACACTGCGTTGCAGATGCCAGAGGGGCTGCAGTGCTTAGCACCCAAAGGCCCTGGGACCACAGCCAGCAGGGAATATGGGACACAAACATATAAACACCTCCTCTGTGTCTCCAGTATTTTTTCAAATTGTACGAAATTGTACGGAAAAACACAGTAAGTAAAATGCATTTTCAGTGATGGAAATTTTAATTTTGTTTGGATTAACATCTGTCAGTTGTTGTCCTTTGAAAACATTCAGCGATGCTCTGCACGAGGAAAAGATTTTCAGTTTGCCAAATCATTTTGTTTCTTAATAACAGATAAAAAAAAAATTAAAAGATTTTTTTGGCATTTCTAGTTGGTATAGGTACAGCGGAGAGACAGACAGGAAGGACGCGGTAGAGGAAGGGGATGACATTTAACAAACCTGCGGAGCCATAGATATAAAACTTTCAACCGTGTGATGAAAAATAGAAGTCAGTTTAATGACCACGAATGTAATAAGAAGAGGACCTCTTCAGTTTATTGCGCGTGGGATCAGTGAGACCTTCAGTCAGACCTTTTTTTGGTGCCGTTCCCGTCATGTTGAAAACCACTCGTGTTTCAGGTTGTCTGTTGCTGTGCAACACATGCAGCAGATGTATGGAAACTAGAGGTTAACATGCTAATACTGCATGTACTTCAGTGAAGGATCAGCACTTGGTTTCTGTGAAAATGTGTTGCATTTATATGAAAATGAGATGACATATTTTGTCATGTTCTCTGTGTAGGAGTTGTGTGGGTGAGATGTCTACCTAAAACAATCGATTCTAAGTGTGTATAGATGCTTGTGTATGTATAATGCACCTGAGCTATAAGTTTACATACACATCTGTCTCTGTCTGTACAACTTGCTGGGGGTTTAATATTGATTGTGTTGCTCTTTGACCGTATTTTACATACAGAACAGTGCAGCCTGCTACCGTGACAACTGTGGCCATGGAGACTTGTGGAGTATCTAAGGAGAAGGCTCTCAGCAGGAGAGAAAGGATGGAGAGAGGGAGGACAGGAGGCAACCTGAGAGGGAAATAAGACAGGATATTGAGGGATGAGAGGAGAGACAGAAGAGGGGAGCGGGGTAAGAACAGAATTAAAGAAATAATAATAATAATAGCAATAGTCGTTATTAATTAAGAAACTACAATTTAATACAATGAAAGTAAAAATGATTGTATATGTAAGAGATAGAGTAAGATAATACAAAGAGTAAAAACAGTACGGTGAAAAGTGAGGTCAGGTGTGGTGGATGTCAGGTGGTAAGGGTCGACTGTAGAGACTTCAGGGAGTCTCAGTTTCTTGCATGTATGTGCAGTTACTGAGGGGAGCTGCAGAGATGCAAAGGGGATGGGTCACAGGCGGAAAAGGAAGGAGGATGGTCCGGTGATGAGATTAATGTGTTGTAATGAATCATTTGATGCAGTTCTTGCAGTCCAAGTATCGTGTGTTTATTAACACAATGCAAATAAACAACTGAGCTAAGAATAACAGATAACAAACAATGAAAGAATACATGCAAAATTAGCTCTCAGGTACAAATAATTTGTTGCACATTTATTAAATAATCAAAATGTAACTTGCAAAATAAATGAATAGCTGATTGCTGAGAAAGTAACAAAGTAGTAAGTAAATTGAATAAAATATGTTATAAGCATCTTGTCGTGTGTGTTTGTGTTCCAAAATATAACACTCTATAACTATAACAAAATTTAATAAAGAGTACAAATTCACTCTGTCTCATGAACAATAAGAAACAATAAAAGAATATGTGCAAATTTGCTTTCAAGTAAGAATATTAGCTAAAAATCTTGACTAAAAATCATGTTATATCTGAGAGGAGGAGGGAATCTATACAATCAGGATGAGCAGCAGGCTGTTCTAATCTGAATGCCTTCAAGTGCATCTGGGGCTATAAATATATAGAGGATACACAAGAGAAAATGTAGTGCCAAGATTAGCCACGGCACAACATATTGTCATTTACATGAAATCCCATATATTAACACAATGAACTCTCCTGAGGTTGCCGCTGTCGGCTCAGCTGCCTGTTCCTCCTCAATAGATGCAGCAGCAGGTAGTGCTCACAGATACTTTATAAGTGTATCAAAAATTACGTTAATTATGTTATGTTAACAAAAATGTGTACTTGAATCCTTTCCATTTGTCAAATTTAACATTAGCATATGTCACACACACACACTTGATGTGGCTAGTATGTCAGCTGATCGCTACACAGAGTAACACCAACAGTGGTGTAATTTAACTTTGTTTACAGAAATTGAAATTTTATGACACAATGACATGACCTAAAGTACTATATAGTTGAACGGCAATTGATGAACTAGATGAAGAAGAATCGGCGGGAGGATGTTCGGGGATCCAGAGTCGGCTGAGAGGTGGAGGTCATAGGAGAGGAGCACGGTCGTGCAACTCAGAACCTGATTTGAGTGTTTCATAGAAAATGGGAAGCACAAAGAGTGGAAAAAGGAGGAGAGGTTAAGATGAGAGGTCAAAGGAGAAGTGAGAGTGAGGAAAGGAAGAATAAAAGGATGAGTAGGTAGGAAATGATGACACGAGAAGCTAAAAAGAGAACTGAGGACCGAGGATAAAGCTAAAAAAATAGAGAGATGAAAATGAGAAAAAAAGATGCGAGGACAGAGGAGGAACTTGCTCTCTTATATATTACCATGATTAAAATGAACTGATGATAATAATCAGCAGGACTTGTGTATGTTTGTGTGTGTGTGTGTGTGTGTGTATTGTGCAGTATTTTTACATGTGTGTCTTAATGAGTGTTTAGTATTTCTCTCTCTCGATCTCTGCTGCTGCGGTTGCCCCTGTTAAAATCCACTCTGATTAGAGAGAAGCTCTTTGGTTTTCAGCCTTGGACTGATGTGAATGTTTTGGCAGCGTTGCTATCAATGTTCTCTTTCTGAATGATTATGAATATCCGCAGCTTAAAATAGACGCAGGGCAGAATTGGACAGACGTAACTGGAAAAGCAGCAAATAGATCAGGAAGGGACTGAGCAGCAGAGCCATCGATGAACTCGATATTATATGTGATGCTGACTGTCAGAAAGAGCTCAGTAGAACATGAAATATGCAGGCAGTGTAAAAGTTGTATTTTCCTCCTGTGTTGTTTATGTAAACTCCACGTTTGACTACCCACAACAAATCAAATGGATACTGTGTTATAATGACCTTGTGTTATGAACTGTGTTATATCGATCTTACTAGTCAACATTGTCTTTCAGGGGGAAAGACAATGTTGACTAGTAAGATGTTTGTAAAGATAAAGCTATGTAATTTTGTGTCATAGTCTATTGTTCAGTCAGTTGGTAAAACATTTGTTGATTTGAAGGTCTAATGGCTTTCTTCCATCCAGCTGTGGGATTAAATTGGATTAAATTAATTTAATCCTGTCCTAGATTTTGATTTGGCCAGTTGGGTTGATGACTGATAAGCATGTTCAGTCTGCCTCAATGAAACATATGGATAATGTAACCTTAATAATGTTTCCTATCGTACTGAAAAGCACGTACTCTACGTTCTAAGCCATATGAACTCCTCTTAAAGCATACATGCACTTTAGATGATTGTCAGGTAATAGTTTCTCTTTAATGTCCACTGATCATCTGTGTTCAGATGTAATTTCATCTACATGGAGACATGGAAGGCGACATCGCGGAGCAGGCCTCTATTTCTGGAGACGAGAGAAACGAAGAAGGGGAGAAATGGAGAGAAGATGGAGAGACAAAATAGCAGAAGAGAAAAGTAGAAAGTAGAAAATAGGAGGGTGAATGCTCTTTTACATGTGAGCCTGCTCAACATATGCAGTCGCTGTAAGAAGAATATTTTGATTCTAGGCACAAACGGTGGTCATGTCTGTGTTGTCTGTTTTGTGTTCTCACCCATTCTGGCTTTTATTAATCTTATTAGGCCATGGGGACACAAGCTAATCAGGGCTGATTATCCTGCCTCTGGTCTCCAGGCTGATTCACCTACATGTACCAGATCACACAGGCTACATGGGTACCATCATTGTAACATCATGCATATGTGTATAAAACGACATTGCTAAAGGGATGAAGCAAAGAGTAGAGAGAGGGAGCAAATTATGTCTGGGAGTCTGTCAGTCAGATTAGAACAAAGTCGTTTGCTAACAATACACTCATTCATTCCTGAAACATCGCACTTTTGAAAAATTTGTATCAAAAAAGTAAGTAATAAAAAAAAAAAACCTTGACAGACCCAGATATTATATATGCAAATATGCACAAAAAATGCAAAATGTTCAAAATGATAGAAAATCAAGTTAGCCACAAAGGTCCTTTCCTGGATCACATCCAGCCTGACATCAAGGGTCATGAAAATCCCTCATTTAACTTTTATTAACAACACATATGAGCGAAAATGGTGAAATCTTTGAACTCGATCCTTTAAGTCATTGCTTTTTATGGGTGTGCTGCAGGTTTTCAGTGCCTCATGTGGCGCATTATGGGATGTTACCTGTTGGTTGTGGGTGGGGGGC
This sequence comes from Brotula barbata, assembly GCA_900303265.1. Classification (NCBI taxonomy): domain Eukaryota; kingdom Metazoa; phylum Chordata; class Actinopteri; order Ophidiiformes; family Ophidiidae; genus Brotula; species Brotula barbata. The sequence continues at coordinate 53,039 of OMNV01012725.1, forward strand.
ATTGCAATTATCTCACCCGCTGGATTCAGCCACGTGGCATCAGATGTCATGTCAGCTTGTGTTAGCGTCACTTAAAGCAGTGACATACAGTGAATGTGTGTGTGTGTGTGTGTGTGTGTGTGTGAGTGATTGATCAGAGAGAGGGGTAGCCGGTATCACCATCATGAATGAACTGTCCATTACATCAGCTGGGAGCATAACATACACACACTAACAACGCACACAGGGGCTCAGCATAAACCCTCAGAACAGAAAAAGAACTAAACGTTCTAAACAATGAAGAGACATGGAGACAAGTCAGCTCACACATGCACTCTCCCTTCCACCATCCCTCAGCCATTCATATTTAACGACTGAAACAATACCAAGCATCTGACCTGCTACTCAGACGAGCATTCTGACACCCACTGGAACTGACTTGAATTTATTTACAGCAACTCCAACAAAGAATTTCTTTGGATTCTAATTCCATGAAATAACTTCTTCATGACTGTCGATTTGTACCGGTTGGAACATTTTTTTTCTCCTCTCGTGACTGACATCCATTGGTAGGAGTGGGTAACAACAGAAGTTTGGTGACTAACCACTCGCATAATTCAATAATAATCTTCAAAATGCAACTGTCACTCGATGACTTTCCCTATCAAATCCTCATATAACGTTAGGAATGCTCATCCCTTATCTTTGATGCTCTTGTCGTCTTAGTGGCGTGGGGAAAGATGAAGGATTGGAGTCCAGACATGTTTGGCCACACTTTACTGTTTTCTGTTATTTTCTGTCCATCAAGAGGAGCCTTCCTAACACTTCCTTATATGTGACTAAAAGTCCACCAGTTGTCATGTGATATAGGACTGACCTCATCATTTACTCAGTAATGTCAGGTCAGACATCATTTATGAAAAATCCCATATGGAGATATGAGATAAGAGCAGAGCTGTACTGTCTGATGGTAATGGGAGGTACATGGTGGCATGAGGAGAGTCTGTTGCTGAAAAGGCTCATGTGTCTTTAGTTTGCTTCTGTTAAATGCTATTAATTATATTTTTTGATGTTTTTTTCTATCTTAACGGTTTCTTTGGAAGAGATTAAAGCAGCTAATCCCAATCAAGCCCCCTGAAATCGCTTCAAGATAGTTGCTGATGCGCTCGTGTTCTGTGGAAAGTTTTGCTTGTTAGTATAACTGCAAAGATTCACACAACATATTTTGTCACTCAGAGTCCAGCCAACCTAGCAGAGCTGCCACCGGTTTGTCTCCAGGCCAGCTGACCAACAAACGCATTCATTCATTCATTCATTCTGATCACTTTACAGCTTGTTTGCTTATCTAACAGAAAATTTCAAACATTCTGTGAGGATTTGCTAAATTATGCAGTTGTTCGTTGCAGCAAATTTACACTCAAAATAACTTGTAATAAGTTATTTAATCAAGAAAAGATTTTTTATCAAGTTAAATGGAGAATAACTATACACATAAAAAAAAAATGTAGAGGAAACTGTTGATTGAACCCTACCTACAACTTTTCCTTTAACCTCTCAAACACTGGTAAATTCATTGGTAATTGAGTCCACATCAAGGAAAATTGTCACATTAAAACGACTCTGAATGAATTGATTGAGCCTTTTTAAATTAGTAGTCCATTAATTATTGATTATACCATGCAGCAAATGCATAAGAAATGTATTATTTAGGGAAGTTCCAATTTAATTGCCCTATTATTAATCTCCCTTCCATTTCTCTTTATTTGAAATATTTTGGGTATCATTTTAGACACATTTAATCAGAATGGAAATGTTGGGTTTGTTTTTCAATTGAAAAAAAAAAACTTCATAAAGCTTTAGCCACTGGTGGTTACCTCAGAGTTTATGAGGTTAAGAAAAACTTACTAATTGTTATATAATCGATTTTTCAATGAATAGTAAGTCTACGTCTATTATTACATCATCATGTACAGAATGTATATTATTTATTCTGTAACATCCAAATCATATAATAATTTTTATTATGATGAACTATTAATCCCTGCTTAATGTAATTTGTTGAGATAAAATTTTCCAGGAATTGAAGTTGTTTGTTTTAACCCATTTTTGACAAATTATTTTTATTATTATTTTCACCTTATACTGTATATCCATCCATCCATCCATCCATTATCTATATGATTTATCCATGTCGTGCACAATTCAACTCGATATGCCATGATTATTGAATATTACCTCTGTGTTCACCACAGTCTAAGAGTGATTGAAAAATATTTTATTTTCTTGTATTCTTGCCAATAATGTGGTATCATTTTGTCACAGTCTGCTCTGTTCCCTAAATTGTGTTCTCCTTTTAATAGCTCTTAATTGTATGAGGCGTCTATCACCTAATTTTGAATAAATGTTTGTTAAACACACTGGGTGACATCTAATAAAGGATTCTCTTGGACCATGACTCTTAGTGCATTTTCACATGAAATCCAAACATCAATAGGTGTAATTATTCCATCAGGAAAAATTACTCATGCAGCAGAGTGCAGACTTGACAAATTGTATCACAGTTATGTACACACACACATACACACACTCACACGCACACTGCAGCTACTGAATACACAGTGTTATTTTGATTAGATTTAAGTCGTGTGCACTTGTAGCTCTTGAAAGTTGTGGATCACTAATATGGGACAATAAATAAAGTGATAAATGATAGATGAGGTATGGCTGTTTAGAGCATAGTCACAGCCATCAACACTAGCAAAGACCATCACGCCCCAAAGAAGTCAATCTCCTTTGTCAAAGCTGGAGAGAAACCCCGCCCACAACCAAAAACAACATCGGGCCTCCTACACACAGCCTCTGACTGTGATCAACTGATCATGCTGGAACTCACAGTGCCCTGGGATAAGCGCAAGGAGGAAGCTAACGAGCGGAAACACACAAAGTACCAGGAACTGGTGGAGAAGTGCCGGGACAGAGGCTGGAAAACATTCTATGAGCCCATTGAGGTGGGCTGCAAAGGCTTTGCAGGACGCTCACTCTGCAAAGTCCTCAGTCGATTGGGCTTTACCAGAACGGCCAAATAGAGGGCCATTCAATCCACAAGCAAATCCACAGAGAAGGTCACTTGGTGGCTTTGGAGCAAGAGGGCTGATCTACAATTACAATTACAATTACAATTCGCATTTAGCAGACGCTTTTATCCAAAGCGACGTACATATGAGAATTATAACAACACAGGCGAAGATCTATGCAGAAAATACAACGACAACGAAGTGCCACAAGGTTCAGGTTCAAGTCCATAGGACCAAGTTGCTTCGAGGCAGTGCTACATGGCAGTGCAAAGAGGCAAGACAAGGCAAGACAAAGTGCATATGTGTAAAAGTGCGGTTTATGTTGTGAGAAGGTGTTCTCTAAAGAGCTGGGTCTTTAGCCTTCTCTTAAAGGTGGAGAGGGATTCTGCAGAGCGAATGGAATTTGGTAGCTCGTTCCACCACCGAGGAACCACAGAGGAGAAGAGTCTAGATCGAGATTTTGGGCTTTGGTGTGATTGCAGTACCAGTCGTCGCTCCTTGGCAGAGCGAAATGGGCGGGAGGGAGCGTAGACCTGAATGAGGGAATTCAGGTAGGTGGGAGCAGTTTTGGTTGCTGCTTTGTAGGCGAGCATCAGGGACTTGAACTTGATGCGAGAAATAACTGGGAGCCAGTGGAGCGAAATGAACAGTGGAGTGACATGTGCAGTTTTGGGTTGGTTGAAGACCAGACGCGCCGCCGCATTCTGGATCATCTGCAGAGGTTTGAGGGTGCATGTTGGGAGTCCTGCCAGT
>OMNV01012726.1:0-12905 GCA_900303265.1 Brotula barbata
TTCTACCCGGGAACATTTAAATGCTAATATCATAAGCTCACATGCCTAATATGATAAGCTGACAAGCTTATTATAAGCTGTGAAGTTTTAAGAGTTTCTTCCATTAGTTATCACAGGAGCCATTAAATTGCATCACTGCACTGTGCCAGAAGGTATGAAGTTAAATTCTCCTGCAGAAGAGATTATTTTGGCTGCCTTCTGACAGCACTATACAGTGGTAGGATTGTACATGATGGTTTGTCAAGAGACAGAGAGGCGTAGAGCGAGAGGAGTGCAAGTGGTTGGAACTAGGTGTGTATGTGTGTGTGTGTGTCTTATCTACTAGTCTGTACAGTGTATGTGGCTGAATGGAGGGTAATTTATCCAGTGGAGAGCTGCACCACGGCTGTGTGCTCTATCCTTCAAGTCCCTTTAGTCCAGATAACCGACTGTACACCAGCAAACAGGACTCAGTGGCAACTCACAATTATCAAATATGAAGCGCCGCATTTGATACACACCGGTGGGGTAAAGCGCGTTATATACAGTATACACACACACACACATACGCGCATGCCTTTTTATAGCATCCGGAGATAAAGATTCAAGTTTCAAAAGCCTCAAATGAGATGGATCTGCACAATTTGAAGTTTAAAGGTGCCGCAGGCTTCAGTCGCTCTGTTTGGGAAATTTAGCAGCTTATGCTCACAAGGATACTTAAGAAAAGAAATAAAGGATGATGACAGAAAAAAAAATAGACAAAAAGAGTAATTTGAAACAAAGCTTCGCCCGACAATTACTCAACTCTGAAGTGATTTGAAAACTAGTTTCAGCGTGCGACTGAACTATGACATCACATGTGGTTAACTACAGGAGCTCATCAGGGACACTTAGCGTAGATCAATCATGTTAACAATGACATCATCCTGTAAGCCATCTAACATGCTTGTCTGCACGCCGCCGCCGGTTTGCTGCAAAATAAAAAAAAAAGCTCGCTCCCTCTCTCTCCGCGTTCCCAAAACTCCGAATCGTGTACCGCATCCGCGAGATCTCAAGAGGAAACCTTGTAATTTCCCGTGATTCAATTGAGTCATTTACATTTGGGGTATTTACATTTTAATCAGGTCCTCTGTTCTGCAGCATTCCAATTGATTAACCTTATCATTGGATGATGTACTTTGGACACATTAGGAACGTCGGGATACAAACGACTGGCGTGGGCCTTGCTCCACGAACAGTCGCCGGTCTCAATTAGTCAGTGATAGTGCATCAGAGTAACAGCTGGCAGCTTCTGTCTGTCTAATCTCTCTTTGCAGCTGTGCTGGAACAGGCAACATGCTAGCCTAATTAGCCATGCTGTCTCCATGGGAAAATGAAGCCTCGGGGTCTAAGATCAATGTTGCCGTCCCTTATTCACGCTCCTCCTCTGCCGTGCAAAAACAAAAAGCCATCACTGGGAGACACAACAAAAGGCATTGTTGTCGGTGAAATGGTTTTATTACCCCGTGTGAGAAGCTGTCACTTCCACGTTTGTCTGCTCGTGCAAATAGATGTCTCGATACGCGGCTAAATTAGACACTTGCATCTCCGTCAGTGGAGCGGTTGTGTCACTTTTCTGCTTTGCCGCAGATGTGATTTTTCCACTGATTGGATTAGTTTACTTCTTTATCAAGGTTTTCAGTTTATGATTTGTTTACCACGCCGCCGCCGCCACCGCCGCAGCCGTTGCCACCAAACGCACACTGCACACACACTAGCCGAGCACCTCCATGTGCCTCTATTGAATAATGCTTTTTGTTTTTAGATGAATCTTGGAGAAACGGCCGTTTGGAATTGGATTTGCCGAGCCTGTTGTTGACTTTTTAAGTAAAGGTGGACAAAGTAATAAAGCCGGTATTTTTCCAGAGGCTTGTGGGCCCCACGCAAGCAAAACAACTTGAAATGTATCATCTTCTTTGGGACAACAATATGATTTTACCCCGTTGTTAGTCTGCGTAGCTTCATGCTAATGACAAAGTTGAACTGAAATACAAGTCCAATCCTCAAATGAAGAAAAGTGTGCATAGGACTCCTGCGTGCCTTTTAAAATGACTAACAGAGTACGTGATATATGAATAAATTTGCAGCTTTTATAATTAAGGTATAACACAATCAAACTGCATGTCACATTCTGATGTGTTAGAAAATGCATCATACCCTCTATATTGCTATAAATGGCATCAATTATGAGTGTGTGTACAGCGGTGCGCGGTGTCACATCCGTGGACTTTTTTGCCACGTGCACGGCGGTCTGATACGCTCGCTGACAACCTTTCAAAATCTAATTTTCTCGCCTTATTTGCAGCAGATAACACAGACATTGCGACGAGACATTTTAAACAAGTCGATGTTTTCAGCACCGTGCACTGCTTGTCCGTATATAATTCATATTTTTTTTGTATTTTCAGTATAAAACACTTTATGGCTATACATACAGTAAAAATAAAACATTTACAGTACTTTGGAGTCCTTATAAAATATAATATTAGTTTTGTTTCCTCATTTCCAACACTAATTTCCAAACCGTCCTGCTGCCTGACCCAAATGCTTCAGGGACATGAGGAAGTTTTACTGGCTTTAATGGCTTTCAGTCTGTTTTGTTTGATGTGGGGATGGACGGTGTCATTGCTACGACCCCTGTTTGCCGGAACACCGCTGCCCCTCCTCCACCCGTGTTCAGCGGGGCCCAGCGTGGGTCACAAACCTGTAATAAACAGGAGGGGCCGAGGCTCGATTTGGGGAAAATGGGCACTTTCCTCTGCGTCTGAAAACGTCTAGAGTAATGCACTAAATTATTGGGGTCAGTGACTCAAGCCGCTCTGTTGATTTGTCTGTGGACACAGAAGTCTCACACTGACGTTGAAGGACATTTTTTTTCACTGAACAAGGACTGTAAATTAAGAGACATTCCTGCACCAGAGCAGCTTGTGTGAGGCAACATGGGTTGAACTGTTTACTATAATAAAAGCCCCACGTTGATGCAAAACACACAGGCACACCGACACCATTTAGAGTTAAATGATGTTCTATATAATAGTATTAAATGTATGTGTGTGTGCGTGTGTGTGTGTGTGCCTCCAAACTCTGTAAAATTAAGATACGATAAAACTTTATTGATCCTGAGGGAAATTCTTGTGCCAGAGATTGCTACAAAATTACAGTAACAGAATGAAAACACTAGAAAAAAACCCATAGAGTCCTAAGTGTGAGGTGAAATATAAGAGGCAAAGTGTCTCAGGCGTAAACGTGTAATAACAGTGCCTAATAGGATAACGACAGAGTGATATAAGTGAGATAAAATGTGAGAGGTGGAGAGATATGTTGACGACGTGTGGCGTAATATTGCACAATATTAAACACATCACAGTATATGATGCAGGATATTGTGTGTAATGCAGGATAATGATAATAACCTAGTTATAAACACATTAGTAATATTGAATGTAGTATTGTAGATGAGAGAGTACTGACAAATAATACTGCACGTGCATATCGGAGTAAGATTGCACCTGATATTAAGAAATAATATTTATACAGTAATAGCAGAGCAGTAAAGTACTACTGCACTGAATACCGTTCATACTGTCCTCTGTTATACCGTATATATACGCCGCGCACACACCGTGAGCGTATGTGACAAAAAGAGGGCGATCAACCCTGATGTATATTAAAGTAGATGTTTCATATTTAATTACAGGAGCCATACAGTACGTCTGTCAACACATGTCCAAAATATTACCCACACACACACACACACACACACACACACACACACACACACACAGTGCCACCAGGAGTGTATTTTTAAACATCCGACATCCACGGAGTTGCACTATTGCAGCTAATCAGCCTAATGAGCCAAAGATTGCAGCAGTAATCAGGCATCATTAGGTTTATGAGTATTTATTATCAGTGGCACGGAAATAATAAAGAAGAGCACCTCTTGTTGATTGCACACAAAGGAGCGAAGCCCTGCAATCTGTTTATTAATGGATCTCTGTCACCTGGCCACCACAACTCAACAGGCCAGGTCATCCATCAACGCTGGGCCCTGACACCCAGAAGATAGATGTACTTCCCTTGTTCTGACCTGAATGTTAGACATTACAAAGCTGGCACAAAGAGGCCCAGGGTTCAGGGTGTCGTGTAGGTGGCCTCAGGCAACACTTCTCCCTCCCGTTTGCCTCCTCGTTGTATGTCATCCTGCGTATGTGTGTGTCCACGTGTGCGGCAGAGAAACACGGGCTTATGCAAGTGTGGAAAGAGGAGTCGATTTGTTTGCCTTCAGTTCCAACCGTGCCTCATTTCGTTTGCCTGTGAGCAATGTTTCACGCTGGTTCCAGCCGGTTTGTGTGACGAGGGATGAAGCTTCCACGAAGGTCTTCTTGATGTTTTCCCTCTTTTATTTTAGCTGCTTGCAAGTGATGTCATGCTTGTTAGGAATTAAATTACATACACACACACACACACACACACACACACACACAGGCCTCCCAGCCCAACTTGCTTGCTTTCCCTTTAAAAGGCGTTCTTGCCATTTCATTGCGAAATTGGATTTGGAGACGTTTTTGCCACGTTTTTACCGTTTCCGCTGCAAGATCTAGACCGAATGCAAGAAATGTGAGACTTATGAATGGAAAATTCAAGAAAGGAAACTTGTTATAGGGAGAGAAAACAACCTAATCATGATTTGTACAATCTTATATATTGTTAGCACGTGAGCACACTGAGATTATGAGGGTATGTTTGGAGTGAGGAGTCGTATCTGCCTGTTACCTTTGAACTGTGCATCGTTCCAATCCACTCTGACATCCAAAGTCTGAAAATGAAATACAAATTGTGCTGTAGTTTCTTAAATCACCAACAGGTGTCAGTGTAGGAAGCAGTGAGAACCTCAAATTCAAGCTACAGTAAGATAATGTAAGCTATCTTAAATGCTAGAATATGCTAAATATTTTTGCCCTGTACTTAAATTAGCTTTACTTATTAACCAAATCTACATATTGAACGCCGTATGCTGAGTATGTAGGTCTTGTTTAAATGAAAAGCTGCACTAGCCTCACGATGGAACCAATAAAAAAAAGGGAAGCTGGTAACAAGCTAAGCTAGCCATTTCTCATTTTTGTAATGCGCGCTCTCGTACTTTGTGTTTACAAGGCTGGGTTTTACTTTTGAACGTCTGTGTTAGCCAATAGCTACCTGATGGAAGCTGTAAATGGTAGCTAAGTTGGTTTAATCATTTGAAAATTGTCATTTATGGAATTAACAACCATTGTGTTGTAGATAGTGTACTCATTTTAATGTCATAATGTATCGGTTTGAATACAGCAGCACAGGAGAAACCAGTCCAGTGCACACTTTGCAAAGTTAGTAATTAAATATTCAAAACACTTGCAAAGCTAAGTGTTAGCTACACATGCTACGTGTACCTCATCCTTAATACTTATAACTTTAGTAGGCCTGTAAGTGTATCTGTCTTGCCCAGATAATGTTATAATTTCATATTTGTGTTGTGTTACTGCTCTAAACTTGTCTCCCATCGATCTGTTGTTTCCACTTTAACCACTTATTATGCAGCCGTTCACTCATTTGCCTTCATGTCATGGCAGAGAGGTCAAACTTGCATGTGATTGAACTTTGAGCACAGCGGAATGCAGAGAATCCTGGCGGTGAGTCCATGTAGCACCGCTGAAGGTCAAGAGGCCCAAATTTACAGCTCATAACGTGTAGGCTCCCATAGTTATTTAATGTCTCCAAGGTAAAAACTGGACTTCACCATATGTCCGATAACTTTTTCTCTGTTTGGGCAAAGCAGCGTCACGCTCACAGCTGCTGATGCGGCTTGCGGTGTCTGAAAACAGACTTAAATTATCCAGGAACCTATTTCACAGCTACAGCCAAGCAGAAAAAAATGTAATTCAAAGGTTTGCTTATCAAGACGGCTGGCGTTAAAGTTCAACAAATGATTATTCCTGAGTCAATGTTCACATAACTGGTGGTCGGAAATGGGAATGGATGTCAGGGAGAGATTCGGATTCAATGAATTAATTGTTATCAGAGGCAGCCGAGGAAGCTCGGAGCCGCTGGCTGCCGGGGGCCCGAGAGCCTTCATACGAGACAACACAAACAGAATCAATCTGGGCTGAGCGTGATTGGTGAGAAGATTTCCCTCCTTAGCTTGCCACATACTGCCGAATTGGTATATCACTTCATACACGTGCCGTTTCATTGGAAAGAAAATGGAAAACAGGTTCGTCTTTGCATATTCCGTGGAGGCATTTCAATCTGACATGTTCAGTGAGTGTGTACTTTTTATATCAGGATAGAAAATAGTTCCTTTCCAGTTCTTGGCCAGGGTATTAGACTTGTGTTATCGCAATTTTATTTTAAATTTCCATTTCATGAATCTATTCATCACAAAGAAAGATGCATGAACCCGCTGGTAATAACTTATTCTGCTAAATGTCTACAAAGAGTTACTATTTTATGAGAATGAAGAGATGTAGAGCACTGCTGCAGCATCCAAACGGCGTACAGCGCTGCGGACCGCGGCTTATAATTTAAAGGATACGCTGTCACTCGGCGACATATAAGCCCGCTGACAACAGCTGCTTTTGATTGTTAAAAAGCAGCTGCAAGTCCCAATAAAACGCTGAATGTGCAGGAACACACGTCACACCTGCTCTGGTATTGATGCCCAAATATAATATTTTTGCCTTCACCTGAGTTTTGGCTATCATCCTTAAAGGGTCCATATTAAACAACCACGCCGAGATGGTTTAGATCTGAAACAACTAGTAAATAAAACACGTCCACAGACAAAAATGAGCTAGAAAATAATCATATGTTAATGTGGACACGCACCATAACATCTGATGTCTGTTACATATGTACATCAATGCTACGTCAGTCACATCCAAACAGAATATTTTATGATGTGCGAGTCAGAACAGACTTTAGATGACAGTCGCAGTGGCAGATATCCAATGTGGATCACATTCATCTCCTCTTATTATACGGCTCTTTGTAATGTAAAATCGCCGTATTCAGGCCATCAAAATGTTCTGATAATGACAGCAAAAGTTGATGAAGGGGCCTTCCATCTGGGAACACAGACTGTTAGACTCTCCGGACAGCCATGGGAGTATTTTAGAGTACCGGTACCTTTTGGGAGAAGCCGGTCGGGACTACTGTCGGAGACTACAACTTCATTCCCCCCAAATCAGCCGGCAGTCCACGTTCCCCACATTTCCTCATTCCTGCTGCAGTCTCATGACTGTAAAATCACAGCCCACACACCCGGAGACAACGGGTTCACAACGGACTCATACAGAATCCCTGTTGTTGCTGCTGTGGTTCACTTGCACGAGAGCCAACAACAACTAAAAAAAAAACTGATTTAATGTAAGGTTGAACCGTTTCTCAGCACAGGATCAGTTCAAAAAAAGATGTGACACTGGGTACGTGGACGTGCAATGAATAATTCAACATAATTGTGGAAGAAGATGAAATTGTCACACATTTATGCCATGTTGATGAAATCAGCTAATTTCACCAATTATCCCATTAACCTGAGGAGTCAGATTTTTGCAATGCAACCAAAATACTTCAATTTCATTGCTAGAATGAAAAAAAAAACATGTAAGAGCTCTTCAGTGTAGGATTTTTATGTCGATCGCATCGAAAAGCCCGAAGCTGCATTAAAACTGCTATAAAGTTGTGATCTTTAGCGCTACGTCCAGTCCTTCCATGGTTGTCTGCTGGCTGACACACACGCCAACAAGGGCAATACAGCCAGTTTGAGCACCGAATAAGTGTCACATGTGAGTAAAAAGTGGTCACTTGGATTAATGATACGTCATAATATAAAGACAAGTGACAGCTGGGCTCCAGCCAAATGGCCAAAATGAATTGATTTCACAAACAGCCAACATGTCGCTGTCAGGTGAAAAGAGCGACGCACAAGAAAGAGGATAAGGAGCCCTGGGCCTGATGATGATAAATGTCACACTTTGAATCATATGTTTTTACTAAAATTATCTGACAGACCAAAGGAAGATTTATGACTCTGTGGAGTGTTTCCCCTCCCCCCTCCCCCGCTCTGCCATGGTTGTGCCCTGGCACAGCCAGTACCAATTCAAACACAGCTGGCCTGCTCAGTAAAATTCATCTACCTTCATTAGGAATGCCAAAGTGACTCTGAAGATGCAATTCATTAATCCTCAGCAGTGAACAGTATTCTTCATATTGTTATGGAAAATCAATGTGATTGAGCTGGAGAGCTGCCAGCGCCGGCTTCTGTCAGGGAGCCATGGAACACGGCTACAGTCTAATTTATGTAGGCAGCAAAACCGGAGCGAGGAAAAATCCCAAACCGCATTACACGAGCGTTAGCCGTACTTAACCAAAGGGTCAGCATCGCCGGAGACAAACCGTGTGTTCGCGGTGCACCGGGTCTCGTGACGAAGAGTGATTCACCACCGTCAAAACCTCTGCTTTTCACTTCTTCCTCTCTCCTCCGTCATCCAGGCCTTCATCTCCTCCACTTACTGTAAATCATCGCGTGCGAACAGCTTGAGCTGGTGGACAGTCGATGATGTTTCCGCTTCGCCACGGAATTTTCTTTGAAAATTTGAAGGCACGGTGTTACCAACATGTGGCTGCTGTTGAAGCTCTGTATGCAAAGAACTCTTCATCTACTGAATTAACATACATAAATGAATGTCTCCTCTCGGATTTTCACTTTGTTAGCTACTGCTGATGCTGCTGCTGCTACCCACGATACACCGAGTGTAGTTTTGTGAAAGAGACAGTAAAAATAAATCCAGCATTATTTGCAAATTGTGGGTTTGAATTCTCCGCAGACCTTTCCACCGTTTCGTCCAGCGAGCGTTTCGAGTACCGCTGTTGATGCATAAACCACGGATAGAGAATCGCCGCGGTAACGGGTACCATGTTAAGATTTTTAATTCACATCTGACCTGACTCAGGAGATGACATGAATCCAAGCCTGGCACTCTCCACTCGTATCCCCCATCTGCAGCTGTGGGCTCTGAGAAGAGAACTGTTAGATGAGTTTATATCAAAGGAACCAGAATCTTGGGCTGGCCAGCGTGAGCTCAGAACACGGAGGAGGAAGACGCCACAGTGATAAACAAACGCAATTAATGTATCCCCCGAACGCAAACACCATTATTTCAATTGAGATTTAACCTTATTAAGGACTGAGAGATGTGGGGCTTTGCTCCGCTGGCATCATTTCACTTGGATATTTGTGTATGTTTAATTAGTGTTGAGAACTGACAGGCCCGCTGCTCCAAGTTCCTTGATGTTTTCTGGTTGCCTTTGGCATCACTGACCACATAATCATTGCTGGGCACATCAGGGACAGGGCTTGATTTTCAAAGCCTTTCGCTCCACTGATTTGCTGTGCATCCATGAGATTGATCACAGTGGTTTATCTGTGGCAACATGTGCTTCATCCCTTCAGATTTGTGAGGAGGCAGCCTGAAGGGGTTGTGTCCTTGGTCCGGCTCTAGCTGAGGCAGCGCACAAACGGAGGGGGTAGGGACACCATGACAGCCGTGCAGCCACGGCCCGTCACAAGTTGCCCGTGGCCCCCTCCTGATTAAAGCGGCGAGGAGCAGAGAGTGGAACAAAGACAGATAGCATCAACTGTTGCTCCAACAAGAAGAGATAAGGCTGACCCGTCGTTCATTAGGTCTTCAACTCAATTAAACCAATATTTTTTTCAAATCTCAGTAAACTGACAATACATCAAAAAGATCACAGCACTGCTGCGAGCATCCTGATAAAATAATAACGCAGAAAACCAGAAAAACAAGAGGGAAAGTCTTTTTTTTTTTTGCATGGCTGCATCACTCGTGTAATATTTTCTCACATATAAGGAGCGACCGGGAAAAAGTGTCGTCGCGGCGATTAGAAAGCGAGGCCGGGATTCCAAATACCAGCTGAAAATGAAAGCAGTAGGTATTAAAATAAAGCAGGAGTTACTCGCTGCTGCGTTTGGTATTCCGAGGCGATGGCTGTATTTGTTTGAGTATGCATTGTATTCATGACTCGCTTTATTTGCTCCATGTGGCTTTTACAGCCGCCCTCCGCACGAAGATTGTGTTTTATCAACACGGCTCGCCACAGTCAGGAGTCTGCGGTGGAGACATATGCACATTTTATATTAATGTCTGAAAAGAAAGAAAAAAAACACAAAAAAACGTTCACATCGACACTACGGAGCCCAAATTGGAACCCCTATATTGCCATTTTATTAAAAATGAAAATCATAAACAATAACAGAAGCTGAACATTACCATTACTACAAGCAACAGTAAAAAGCCCATATGTTGAACGCTTTGCTGTTATTATGTGAGGATGTTATTGTAAATCTTACTCTCGCATCGTTGAGGCGTCTTTAGTTTCTTTGCTTTGTTCCAAACGAGTGCCTAAATAGTTCCACTGCTACATTTAGCGCTCGGTTAGCTGTGAAACGCCGTAAAAGTGTCAAGTCAGCCTACAGTGTGAGAATTTCAGACTCGCTTCAGACTCGCTCGACATGCTAACCTTGATAACGCGTTACGACCGTTTCCCAGCTTTCTGCTGTGGCTAATTTAGGATGTGGGTTAGCATAAAGTTAGCAGGCATCTCCTGGTGTGATTGGTAGATCAGCGAGTACATCAATACGTCGATAGATCGCTCCAAATGTCCAAAACAAACACTTCAAACAAACACGAAAACACTCATATGGGAAAATATGGATCGATAATGGCTCTTATGATGCTAAAAATGTGATAATTTTCCACCTTGTTGCAGCTTTTCGTGTCGTGTTTTTTTACTTGGACACGATTCGGAGCAGTTGGGGTAATTTAAACTAATTGTGCGAACTCAGATCTTCGAGGCGATTCCACAGGAGACCTCAAGAGCACTATCAGACGCTCCAAAATGTAAACGGCTACTGCAGCCACAAGTACAAGATCATTATTTCCATTGCACTTGTTCTATTTTGGTAAGCCAGAGACAAGCGCGCAGGGAGGGGAATTGGCATTGATTTTTCTTTAGAAATTGATTTTTCTCTTCACTGACAACACTGTGAATCCTTCAGAAATGTATCAACAGGGGTGACTGTGAACAGCAGCAGTTCATAAAGCAATCATTTCAGCATTCAAACCTCTCATCTGGTCATTGGCTGGGCTTCCAAGGGCTCGATGGCTCCGTTTGCGTCAGACGCTGGAGTCGGAGCTCGGTGCATTTGCAGGAATACACAAAACACTTGAAAATGGAGATGGTGGCTTACACCGTGGGGGTTTTAATTCAGGCACTGGATGAGTTTTATGCTTATGTGCAAAAAAAACCCCAAAAAACATAGGCAACAGAGAAGTCAAATTGGTGTTTTTCCATCAAACTTGTACATTGTGTACATTTTGAGGGTTTGCCAATTATGTTTAGAGTGAGAGTTGGAGAAGGTCACAGTGATGTCACCGCTGCTTTGGTTCTGACCCAAAATGCCATTTATGTCGCCCTCCTCATCCTCTCTCTTGACTCTCTGGGCTTTGTGGTGCTGTTACATCAAGTTAAAGTAACAGCACAGTAACATTGATGATGTCATTTTCTTCTACTTTCACTGCATCTCCTCGATGTTGTGCATGTTAATCGTGTCAAAACTTTTAATTTTTTTTGCAGTTGGTCAGCTTTTTCTTCCTGGTTTCTGGTGTTTCTGCTCAAACTTTTTCACGGCAAATTGAAAATGAGGCCTGAATTGATGAGGCTGAAACCTTAACCAACCTTAATCACACACTCATCATACTCACATACCTGTAGAATTTGAAGTGATCGGGGTTTTCCCAGGCCCAACGCGGGCCTGAGGAGATAACGAATGAAGCTAATTTGTAGGAGGGGAAGATATGCCTGGCGACTGTAATTGACTTGATCCTGCAGGAGAAATGAATTCGTCTTACAGTTCGGCGTTCACTCTGCAGCAGTTGGAGGAAGCTGCATTTAGCATTAGCACAGAATTGGCATCAAATGAGAACTCGCTGCACCATATTTGGAGAAAATATTCATTTTGGAGCTTTAATAGGTATGTAAAATAAAGAATAATGTACTTTTTTTTTAAATGCAAGAAGGTCGTTAAAGTAAAAGAAGGAAAGGAAAATAAAGGAAAATACTTACTTATCATAAAGAGTTAATAATAATAATAATAATTCTAGTAATAACAGTAATAATAATTGACAGACAGACCGACACTTTATTAATCTCGAAGGAAATTCCAGTTATCCAGTAGCTGATAATAATAATAACAATAATAATGATAAAAAACAATATTAGGTATATACATATAATATAATCTATACTACTACTACTATGATTGCTCCTACTACTACCACTCCTCCTACTACCACTACTACTACTGTTCCTACTGCTAATACTCCTACTACTCCTTCTACTACTACTACTACTATTACTACTGCTCCTCCTCCTACTATTACTACTACTGCTCCTCCTCCTCCTACTACTACTACTGCTCCTCCTCCTACTACTACTACTGCTCCTACTACTACTACTACTACTGCTCCTACTACTGCTCCTCCTCCTACTACTACTACTGCTCCTACTATTACTACTACTACTGCTCCTACTACTACTACTACTACTACGACTACTACTACTACTACTGCTACTGCTCTTACTACTACTAGTACTACTGCTCCTACAACTACTGCTCCTACTACTACTACTACTACTACTACTATTACTACTACTACTACTACTACTACTACTACTACTCCTACTACTAGTACTACTACTAATACCACTACTACTACTACTACCACTACTACTACTACTACTACTACTACTACTACTACTACTACTAC